>WBMZ01012687.1:0-31250 GCA_013400975.1 Atrichornis clamosus
CTGCGGGCCGCCCTGGCGCTGGGGCTGCTGGCGGCGGCTCAGCCCGCACCGGCCGCGGGGCAGCGGCGGGAGGCCGAGGTAGGACCGGCACCGGCACCGGCACCGGCACCGGCGGGAGCGGGGCGGGAGCGGGAGCGTGTCCTGGGTGTGCGTGTGCCCGCGAGTGCGAGCGTCCCCGTGTGCCCGCGCCTTTGGTGTGCCCGTGCCCCGGGTGCGCCTGTTCCTGGTGCGCCCACCTCCCCGTGCCCGTGCCGTAGGTGTGCCGGGTGTCTATGTCCCCGCTGTGCCCGCGCTCGAGATGTGTCTGTCCCCGGTGTGCCCGTGCCCCCGGTGTGCCCGTGCTCCCGGTGTGCCTGTTCTATAGGTGTACGCGTGTCCCCGAGGTACATTCCCACCGTCAGGGAGTGCCCGTGAGCACCCGACGCCTCTGCATCCACACGTGTGCCCTAGGTACCTGTGGCATGTGTGGCACAGGTGCTGTGGCCGTGCCAGCTGGAGGTGGGCCTGTGCCATGGGGCTGTGTTGGAATGCTGAGGTGTGTGACCCCGTGTGCTGTGTGGAGCGGTGGCAGAGAATCACAGAATGGTTTGGGTTGGGAATGACCTTAAAGACAATCTCAGTCCATCCCCTGCCATGGGCAGGGACACCTTCCACTATCCCAGGTTGCTCCAAGCCCCATCCAACCTGACCTTGGGCACCTCCAGGGATCCAGGGGCAGCCACAGCTTTTCTGGGCACCCTGTGTCAGGGTCTCACCACCCTCACAGGGAAGAATTTCTTCCCAATATCTAATCTAAGTCTACCTTATTTTAGCTTAAAGCCAGTCCCTCATGTCCTATCTCTGCTTGGCCCTGTCCAAAGTCCCTCTCCAGCTATCTTGAAGTCCCTTTAGGCACTGGAAGGGGCTCTGTGTATCCCTGGAGCCTTCCCTTCTCCAGGCTCAACAACCCCAGCCCTCTCAGCCTGTGTGCAGGTGTCTCCACAGGTGATGTGCATCCACAAACACTTCCATACAGCTCCCACAACAATAGAACTCATGCACCAGGAAACCTTCCCATCTCCTGTCATATCAGGAGGGGACAACAGCCAGTCCTTCCCCTCCCTGCCTCTCCCCAGGGCTGTCCCCATCACCTCTGTTTGGATTTCTTCTGTTTGTCCCGCTGTCATCGTCACTCCGTGCCACAGTCCCGTTCCTGTTTGTTTTGGGAGGACAAGGTGTGAGATTTGGCTGGGGAACAAAGGTTCGTGTTGGGGATTTTTTTATTGTTTAGGCCTCGATCCAGTGTACATTTGCACAGATGCTTAATTTTCAACCCCAGCCAGCAAGTCCTGGTGAATTAATTAGGATTTTGAACACTCTAAGAGGAAAAGGGCACATGAATGCTCAGAGGTTTGGTTTGATGTGCAGGCTTTTTCTGCTAGGAGATGCTGCTTCAGAGAGGTCATTTATTGTTGTGCTTGTCTCGGTGGACACAAACCTCAGCCCAGCCCCTCATGCCACCTGGAGAAAATAAATCTGCAAAGCTTTTAATGCTCAGAAAATCAATAATTTAATATTCATTTTAAAAGAAAACCAACTGATTGGGGGCAAGAGGTTTAAAAGATCCAAACTGCCTTTGCATTCCTCACTGGTGATTTCTGAGTTCCTTTCCATTGAAGCCTCAAAGCAGATCCCAGGATTGTGGCAGAATCCCAGGTGAGGGGGTGCTGGGCAAATGACTTTCCTGTCTCCCTGCCTCAGTTTCCCCAGTGGGATGTGTTGTGCTGGCCAGGGACTTTGGGACAACATACACAATGCAGATGTAGAGACTGGGGCATGGAACTTGTCTAAATAAACTGAGCAGTTAATTTTCTTTCAGGAGGAAGCTGAAATTCTCACATAACATCAAATAATTCTAGTGACTTATGGCTTTCAGAGCACTTCCAGGCTTTGCTTCTAAAGCTTTTTGATAAAATTATTTTTAAAAAGCCACAGTTAACAATAGGTTGTGTAAACTTAGATGCACAAGACTGAGAAAATGTCCACTTGTGTGCTTTTCCTGGCTGGTGCCCTTGTTTTCACTGCATCCATATCAATTGCAGCTGAAGAAAAAACTAATAAAAAAATTAAAATTAAAAAAAAAGAAGAAAATTTGGAAATTCAATTTGAAATATTTGTATGTTAAATCATCTTATCATCTGCAGCCTCCAGATAGGAGAGGGTCTGACGTGAGATAGGACATTGTTTGGCAGAGCTGGTGTCTGGCTGGGCTGTGCTCAGACAGCATTTGAGGGTGTGGTAATGCCCGAGATTCCCTGATCCCGGGGGAATTGTGTGAAATACAATGGGCATGTGAGATCTCAGCCCGTGTGGGGGGTGAGGAGCACGGTGAGGTGCTGGAGGTGTCAGGGACAAAGGACAATGAAGTCCCTGCAGAGATTTGTATGAGAAGCTGCAGGTCTTTTACTGTGGGAAGAAAAACTGGGGAGAAATCTGAGAAAAGCAGGGATTGGGAACAGAGCTGGATTAAGGGACCGAGACATTCTCATTTGGGATTTTTTTCAATTTTTTCCCTGTCCTGCCCTCCTCTTTCCCATCTTTCCGTGTCTCGTGCACCCTGACTTTTCGCCCTTATCAAACCAAGGTCTCACATTTAGAGCCCTGGGCTGTGTTTGTGCTGGGAAAAGCTCCAGTGTCCGGCTGAGCTCCTTCACGGAGCAGGCAGCCAGTTGGGATGGTGGATGCTGAGCACAGCCCGGATGGAGGGAGGGTCCCTGCGTACCACGCAGACACTGGGGGGGCTCGGAAGTCACCCACACTTTCCCTCTGATATGAAGGGAAGAAATTCTTTTTCCTGTGAAAAATTCCTGTTCAGCATCAGCACGGGAAGGAGAGGAGGAGAGGAGGAGGAATTACCCTGTGAGGCATCCCTGGGCTCTGCAACACCCATGAGATCGCGTGTCCGGGCCGCTGCCGCCGGCGCGGATGTGGCGGGTGGTTCCAATCCCCCCGGCAATCCCGCGGTGCGATTTACAGCCCCGTGAGTCACCGCAGCACAAACAGCCTCGCTTTCTTCCTGCTTCTCCCCCAAAACAATCCCCACTTGTCAGGGCAAATATCGCCCGCCGGCGGCGGGGCCGTCGCCTTCCCCGCGTTCCCACCCCGATGGAGGGCAAGACTTGTTTCCTTTCTCTCCTTAGACGTGAAAACACAACCAGTCTGCGTGACCAAACTGGTTTGTCAGCCGCTCTGGTATTCGCAGGGGAAGGTTCGGCCAAGCCCCGCGGTTTTCCCTGCTTTCCCCAAGTGCTTTGGGTCGCGTTCAGGCGCTTTGGTGCTGCCGGAGCTGCGGCGGGTGGTGCAGCCATCGGGATGTGGGGTGCTGGGGGTGCCGGGGCAAAGCTGCCAACTGGTTCCCGATGAATTATCACAGAATCATGGAATGGTTTGGGTTGGAAGGGACATTAAAGCCCATCTCGCTCCGTGTCCCTGGCACCTTCCACTAGACCAGGTTGCTCCAAGCCCGGTCCAACTGGTTGCTGAAACCGGGAGGGGTTTTAGCTAGACCTGATACAGTCCTGGCTTGCTGCCCCTCAGCTCCACGAGATCAAGTGTGAAAATAAAAGGAGATTAAAATACCCCAGGTCCACATCTTCAGTGGCAAGTGGATTATTTGCTGCTAAAGTAGATTTTCAGGAGTAGTAGGTGGGAGAATATTACTTCAGGACCGGATTATTATCCCAGCAGCCAGACGGGACTTGGGGTTTTTAACCATCCTCCATCCCGGGTACACAGAATCAGCTGGGGTTTCACTGCCTTTTCAGCGGGAGGACAATCAGGCTCTGTGCTCGCTAATGTCCCTTCTCGTGTGTCTATAGATATAATATTTACAGAGATACTTACACACACACTTAAACAAAAGAGGCGCAAGGACTCCGCCTGAGGGTTTGCAGGGATGAGTGGAAGCAAATGAGCGTTTTTAATTGCTGTGACATCTTCAGCAGGCAGCTCGCAGGCAGCAGGGGCCCGGTGGGCAGGAGGAACCGCTGCTGCTTCTGTGACCACTCCAAAACACGTCCCGGGGCCAGCTCGCCTTGTGTGTGTGCAGCAGGAAACTGAGGGTGGAAAGCAGGAGCCACTGTGCCCATCTTGGTGGTGAGAGGATGCGGGATGGAGCCTGGGACTGCTGGAACCAGGGCTCAGGATCCACCTGGGCTGGCTCGCCGGGCTGCTGTTGTCTCATGATTTAAAACAAAAGGCTTGGGAGGTGCAGCTTGTGGTCAGCATCGTGTGTAACCACGGCACGGAGCGCCTGCCCACCCTTCGACAGGATGGGATCCCTTCCCAGGGGATGGAGGGGAGAGATGGGATTTGTACCAGGCAGAGCAGAGGGACCACGGTCAGTGGGAGCCCAGTGAGACTTGTCTGGTGCTTCACTGGTGGAAAGGAGCCACAAACTGAGTGTCTGGAGGGGAGAGCCTGCAGGACTGGAGCCTGCTGTCTCCTCACTCTTGTTATCCCGGTTTCCAGGGACGGAGGGCTGATTGTATTTGCCCTTGGCTGTCTTCCACGCGGGATGCCTGTGGCCGCGGGCAAGGTGTTTCCTTGGCTCTAGCTCTCGGCAGAGATGATTTCCAGGGCTGTAACAGGCTCCACATCAGAGCCCTGAGATGGGAAGGGCCCCTCCATCTCCTCCTGCTGTCCCTGCTGCAGCCCCAGAGGCTTTTCTGCCCTGGCACTGCCTCCCAGGCAGCCAGATCTGTTCTCCTTTCCCTCCCTCTTGCAGAGGGGGAGCTGGGAATATTTCATATTAATGTTCAGCTCTTGGTTTCCTGCTGTTTTTCTTTTCCCATTGTGTGGAAAAGAGCATTTCCCTGTCTGGGGCAGGAGGGAGGGGATTTTCCCAGCATGGCCAGGCTTTGCATTGCAGCCTCTGGAGAGGTTTAATGGGCTGGTGCCAACTTCTCCCCAGCCCTGCCAGAGCCTGGCTGGGCTCTGGGGGTTGTGCAGTGCTGGAGGGGGTCTTGAGCGCTGATTTGGGCACAGGACACTGTGGCATGGGACTTTTGGGTTCCCCTGCACCCCAGGAACTCTCTGGATTTGTATGCTCTGCGTTCCGATAAATACCTGATGGAGTGGGAGATCAGCACATCCCTCTTCTGTAGCTCTGGTGTTTCCAGGACTACCATCACCCTTACCTCACAGTAACCGTGTCTAGAAAATTTAATAAAATTTCTGCTGATGGTTTTGCAGCTGAAGAGGTGGTGCCTGTGTGTGAGAACCTCAATATGGCACAGGCCAGAAACCACAGGGAAAATGCTGCTTTGGTTGGGCTTGCAAAGCTCAAGGAGCTCTGGGCAGCAATGATAAAGCCAGTGGCTTCTGTGCCTTCTGGTGCTGCTCAAGAGCAGCTGCTGTGACAGGGGCTGCTTTTCACCCTGTGCACCCTGACGTGTCCAGATGGGGTTTCAAGCCTTCATGAGCTCATGGTGAGGAAAAACCATTTTCATGCTTTAAGAACGGGATTGTGCTGGGTTACAGGCGAGGAAACAGCTTCGGGTTGTGCTGAGTGAATGCAAGATCGTGTTAGAAAAGGTTCAGATTGTGCCATGATATGAGACTCGGGACTTTCCATCCAGGTGTTCTCAGCTCACATTTATCTGCAGTGATGTCACCACTGGGATCATCACCCCGTACCCATATATGTAACTGGTGATTTTCTAATTATGGAGAACTTTATAAAAACACAACTGCAGAGGAAAAGGGCCAGAGACCTTCTCCTCTCCTGACTACTCTCATAGGGCTCCAAGCCACCCCATCCCCAAGAGATTCCTCCATCCCCATATCCTCCTTCCTCGCAAGCACACCCTGAGTTTCTGCTGTTTTTCACCTCCTGGTACCCTGGCAAAGGTGGAGTTATCCAGGTCTGGCTGGGGGATGGCATGTCCAGGCTACACAGTCCATCCCTGGGCAGAGATGCCGTGACTCCTCCCGGAGAACAAGCCAATGCTCTCCCTGCCAGCGTGGCCTGCGCTGCTGCCTGATTTATCCTGACTCACCAGACGCGTGTGCAGTGCCTGGGTCACTCTGGCCATGCTCAGGCTCTTGCTGCTACAGCCTGGTGCTGCTGCAGGACCTGCCGGTGCCTCCAGCTGGGAGAGGCAGCTTTGGTGGGAAAACCAGCCAAATTCTTTGTCTGGGGCTGGGTGAAGAGCGTGTCCAGGCAGGAATCTGTGCTGGTCCTTGCGGTGCTGCAGCCAGAGGGGGATGCTCCAGGCAGAAGGGGTGTAAAGGAGGAGGTGAAACTGGAGGAGGTGAGGTCTGCAGAGCACACGTGGGAGTGCCTGCCCTGCCCGCGGGGAGGTGGCGGGGGTGACGTGTTTGGGGATGACGTGAAGATGACTGTGAGTGGCAAACAGGAGGTTTGGGCAGGAGGAGGAGAGGGAGAGGCCGTAGCACACTTCAGGGCTGCCACATCCATAAACCATTCCTTCTCAGGCCCAGGAAGGGATGCTGCCTCCTCTGCAGGGGCACAGTGGGGAACTGGGTCACCCACAGTCAGGAGCAGCACGGAGTGGAGATCGACACCCCAACCCCCTTCCTTTCCCAGCCCTGAGATGAGCAAGGAGGGAAACAGCTTTAAAAACCACACATTTTCCCAGAGGGCACCAGCCGTGCTATCTGGGTCAGCCCCTGGCATTCCTGGAGCTCAGACACCTCTCCTTTGGGATGCGGGGAAAGGAAGCCACCACTTTCACTTTTTATTCTTCTTATTATTCATTACTCTGCTGCACTAACAGGATGCTGGGCAGCTTGTTTGTCTCCCGCAGACATCCCTGGAGGCGGGGCAGGCGGGCGTGGAGCATTCCGGTGACCCCGGCTATTTACTCCTCCAAAAGCTGGGGAGCAGCTCGAGCCGAGGGACGCCGTTTATTTTCTTTAACATGCAATTTAAGTGTTGGAGCAAGTTCAGAGAGACAAGCTCCGTCCGTGTCAATGGCCGATAAGAAGAAGAATGGTTTGGCAGAGCACATTAACCCCGGAGTGTCCCCACTTTGCAGCAGCACATCCTGAGTGGGAATGGGGGGAGGCTGCAGCCTGACCCCGTCTCACCCCGCCCTGCTCATGTCCACAGCACTTCAGCCTTTGTTTGAATCACTGTGTTGAGCCGAGGCGATTAGAGTTGTGGGTTTGGTCGCCTCTGGCTGCGGATGACATGGCAGCAGCGTTTTTTGATCTCTTGGCAGCGATGTTTCCTCCTACGCCTCCATCGCGTCGTGGCCAAAAACCCCAAGAGCCATCAAAAATGATGGGGAGGAGACACACATAAACCTGTACGGGCACAGGAGGTGCGCCTGCTTGCAGTGCAGAGGTCTCAGGAATGAAATAAGTGGGCATTTTGGGTTTGCAGCACTGTTTGCCATTGCATCTCCTTTTACCCCTCTTCCCAAGCCAACACTTGCTCTGAACCGCACCTCTCCCATCTCTTCTTGCAGCTGTTCCTGGAGAAATACGGCTACTTCAGGGAGCCCGGGGCCGGCACACACAGCCCCGCCGAGTTCACAGAGGCGCTGAGGTAGGAGCCTTTTGGTGAAAACTGCAGTCGAAATTCAGCAGCTCCAGCTGCGTGGCCGCTGCCAGCACTCCGAGGGGCTTTTTGCAGCCAGAGGGGTCTTTTTGCAGCTGGAGGCTCTCTCTCTCTCACGGTCTGGTGATAAAGCACAAGCAGTCCTTTTGGGAAGTCCGTGCCCGGCTCCCGCAGCTGGATGCCGGCTGCTGGCACCCGGCGCTCGCTGCTTTATTTGCCTTTTATGGCCCGGTGCTCGCCTTGCAATAAAATCTGCGGGGAGGCCGAGCCTGGGGAGGGCTAGGAGATGTCGAGGGGGGTGAGCTGCCAGCCCCTGCCTGGACTTCTACTGAGGAGATCACATCGGCTCTGGGGCATCCCTGGCGTGGCCCTGTGCAAAGCCAACTGCAATGTCAATGCAGAGTCAAACAGTGGAGGTTTAAAAACTGGAAAAGGCGTTTTTTAGGCTCCCCTACCTGCTTTTTCCCCGCTAGGAGATGACTTACAGGTCAGCTGTGGTTGCAGAGGCAAACCCCTCTTATTTAATCAACTGGACGAGGTTCTGATGCTGGGATGTGAAGCTTGCTGGGTGGAAACCCTGGCTCAGGTCAAACCCGCGGCACAACCACAACCAAACCCCGCCGCGGGGTGGTCCGGGTGTGGGTGTTGATACCTCCCTTCCTTTTCCAGGGATTTCCAGCGGGTGACTCACCTCCCTCCCAGCGGGGTGCTGGATGCCCCCACCCTCCATCAGATGGCTCTGCCGCGGTGCGGCACCGCCGACGGGGAGAGCCGCGCTGCCGGGGCACGCCGGGCATCGCCCGCCCGGCGCCGCAGGCGCACGGCCCAGCACGGTGAGCACCGGCACCCGCTGGGGTCTGGGTTCTGGGGTGCTGGACTCTCCCGTCCTGGACTCCTGGGGATGCTGCTGTGGGTGGGAGGAGCAGCCCCACCGGCACAGCATCCATCCCAGGACCTGCTTGGGGGTTATTTTTAATCGTCTTTATTTTTAAGTTGGTCTGTGTGGCTTGATGTCAGCAGTGATTAGAGATGCGACTCCCACTCATGGAGGAATTCGGGTATCTGGGGTGGTTTTACTGCTGTCGTGGGAGCCAGGGCATCTCTCAGGGAGCAATCAGGTCACCATGGCCCCACACACAGCTGTGGTGGCATGATCTGGAGGGCAGGGGCTGGCACACAGTGAAGTTATCTCCGGTTTTTGCTGAGCTTTAGGACTTCTAACTTGTGTTGGGGACCCAGCAGTAACCACAAAATCTGCCAGCACTGGGCTGCCTCACACCAGAGGGTCATTTTACCCTTGTCAAGGGTTTTAACTCTGCTCCAAGCATCCTCCTGTGCTCCTGTGTGTCCAGGACTGGGCCTCTTGTCCCTCGTGAGCTCCCTTCTGGGCTTGTGGATGAGTAATTGGATTCCTAGAGAGCAAGGAGGCCAGGGCCAGCTGTGCTTAGGACATGGGAAAAATGAAGGCGAGATTAAGAAAAGGCTCTGTGCTGTGTCAGGCTGTCTGTGCATCTGTCAGGGCTGGCGATGGACGGCCCCAGGAGAGCCCCTTCATCCTTCTCCTGCCTCTGGCTTTCCTTCCAAAGCCCTGACATGCAGCGTGTACCTTGCAGGAGCCATCCCGTGCCCAGGACAGGCGGGCAGTGAGGTAGAGCAGGAAGGACATACAGCAGGAGATGGGCAAACATAAGCTGTCAGTGTCCTGTGGCCCGTGGGGCTGCTTTTTGGGGTTCACAGTCTGTGGGTGGCTGGCAAGAGATGCCCAACCGAGCCCAGGCAGGGAAGGGCTCTGTGTGGCACTGGTTATTTCTCTGGTGGTCTGGTGCCACAGGCAGTGGGGATGGGGGCAACATCACATCGGTACCCACAGGCTGGACGGGTGACAGGCAATGCCTGCAGGGCTGGTGGCACTGGCCAGCAAGGCCGGAGGCTTTGTGCTCCAGGAAGGCTGTTTGTCTTGCTCAAAGCACGAAATGGTGGCAGCTGAGCCAGCAGAGTGCTTTGTTATCCCCCCTTCTCCCAGCAGGATCTCCCCTGGGCAGCTGCTGTGTCCATCCTGCTGCTGGCTTGGGGCACACTCACAGCCCAGCATGTGGGAAAAAGCCAAGCCCTCCTCTTCCCAAGAGCCAGCCAGCTTGGTAAACCCAGCCTTGCCCAGTGGTGCCACCCATCCTCCTCTGGTGGTAGATGCTCTGCTGCCATGGAGAGAAGGATGGGATGCCAGGGCTTTGTTTTAGGGCTGCAGCCATGCAGGGAGGTTTTAGCCTTTGCCATGCAGGGTGGAAACACATCTGTGTCCCTTTGGAGCTGGAGGCCTTTGCTGCACTGACAAGCACTGGGAACTGATTCTGCCCCCAGGAGTGTCTCCCCTGCCACGGGCTGCTCAGAAATGGGGCAGAAGGAGGCAGAGTGGGATGGGGATGTCTCCAGGTTTGCTGGGAGGCTTGGCTCAGACACGGCACAGCAAGCCCCGCCGTGCTGCTGGCTCTGTTCCCCCTGTTTCCCTGTGCATCTGGAGCAGATGCAGATGCTGGAGGTCTGTCACCACTCCCACGCCTCAGCACCAGCTCTGGCACCCACATCTCCCTACAGTCCCATGGCTTTTTTCCTGCTCCCAGACACCTGCAGCTAGACATAATCCCAGGGCTCTGGGATCCCCACAGCTTCCGAGGGGTTTTGGAGGAGGAGGAGGGGGCTGTGATGCTGCAGAACAACCCTGTGAACTCACATCTTTGCACTCCTGTGTAGTAGGAGGGTTGGGAGCTTAGAGGGGGTCACACAGCTTGTCCTTTTCATCCTTGTCACCATCTGTCCTGCTGGTATTTGGGTTCTGCCTCCCCTGAAAGCTTTTAAGGAAGCCTTGGGCACGAAGCTGTTGTGCCCCCAGGGTGCTGCCAAGAGCCCTTCCCGCTCCTTTGCCTTTGTCCCACTTGTTTTCAGAGGTAGCTTTGATTTCTTTCCCTGAAATCCAGCCCTTGGACTGCATCTTCTGGACATGAAGGCCTGCCATCAGGCAGGCGACCTTCCAGCACAAACCCCTGCTGGATATGGGTTTGGAGAGGATGGCGAGCCAAGGGCTCAGTTCAGACTGGTTGCCCCAGCTTCTCCTCTCCTCAAAGAGGTTTTAGGGTTTGATTGCAACTCCAGCCTTGGGTGGGCTCTAATGGTGGTACCTTCAGAAGGATTTCGTGGTGGTACCTTCAGAAGGATTTCGTGGTGGTACCTTCAGAAGGATTTCATGGTGGTACCTTCAGAAGGATTTATTGGTGGTACCTTCAGAAGGATTTAATGGTGGTACCTTCAGAAGGATTTNTTCAGAAGGATTTCGTGGTGGTGCAGGGTGCTGCAGCTGCTGGTGGCACGCCTGCCTTGACTTCCAGCTTTGCCCTGTGAAAACCACGGCAATTCCGGGATGTTTTCCTCCGCTCAGGCAGCTCCTGGGTGGAAGAACAAGTCCAAGTGGCCGTGGCCACTGAGCTGAGCTTGCCCCTCTCGCAGGCGGGCGCTGGTACAAGCGGCACCTGACGTACCGGGTGGTGAACTGGCCCTCCTACCTGCCCCAGCACGAGGTGCGCCTGGCCGTGAGAGCCGCCTTCGAGCTCTGGAGCAACGTGTCCTCCCTGGTGTTCTGGGAGGTGCAGGACGGCCCCGCTGACATCCGCCTCACCTTCTTCCACGGGGACCACAACGATGGACTCAACAACGCCTTCGATGGGCCAGGTGCTGGTCGCTTCCCCCTCGTAAGCTTCTCTTTTACAACGCGGGCTCTTCCCCGGCAGGGAGGAGGGCTGGGGCGGTGATGGGCTGGGGTGATGGAAGCTGGGATCTGCCCAGTTTGCACCAGTTTGCTGTCTGATTTGAGGTTCCCCCTCCCAACTCTGCAACTGAGGTCTGCCAGCAAGGTGGCTGAGATGTTCCTCATAGGCCTTCAAGGAGCCCTCCCCATTTGACGGCATCCTCCAAACGTGGGCTCCTCCGAAAATACCCAAACCTGACACACATTTAGACAACCAGGGCTGCATGTGCCCCCTGCTCCATGGTCCCTGATGGCTCTCATGTCCCCAGGAGGTGCCCTGGCTCACGCCTTCTTCCCCCGGCGTGGAGAAGCCCACTTTGACAGCGCCGAGCGCTGGTCCCTGCACAGCGGCAAAGGGCGCAACCTCTTCATCGTGGTGGCTCACGAGGTCGGGCACACGCTGGGGCTGGAGCACTCCCCCGTCAAGAGCGCCCTGATGTCTCCCTACTACAAGAAGCTCAGCAAGGATTTTGTCCTCAGCTGGGATGACATCTTGGCTGTCCAGAACTTGTACGGTGAGTTTGGCTTTGCTGAGTGCCCGTCCCTCCAGGGTTGTTCCCTGGGATGGAGAGTGAGTAGCAGGGATGGGAATGGATCCCTGAAAGGGGAGAGGACTGCATTCACATCAGGGCCCAAATCCTGTGTGGCTGGGGAGGAAAATGCAGGACATGTGGGACAGGTATGAGATCCTCCAGGACAGGGAAGGTTGGACTTGCTGTCCGCTTGTCTGCAACCAGGGAAATGCTGGTGTGTGGTTTTCGGGGTACCAAGGGGTTTTTGGACCATCATACAGAAGGGGGCAGGAACCAGGCAGTGGGACAAGCAGTGTTTGGAGCCCTGGGATGGCTCCCCAGCCCTGTGCTTTGGGAAAAGTTGTTGCTCTGCCCATTGCCCACAACTCATCTCCCCTTTCTCCATCCCAGGGAAGCCCTCCAAGGGCTTGGCCATCCAGCTTCCAGGAAAGGTCTTCACTCACTTCCAGGACTGGAACACGGACCTTTACAGCAGGGATCAGCAGCACAGGAGCCTCAGCACCTATTACTGCCACTCCTTCTTTGATGCCATAACCGCTGGTGGGTGTTGGCCAGTGTGACCCTCTCCCAAAATGTGCACCCCTACCCCTTGTCCCAGTGCTGCTGCAACTCCCAGTGGCAGGAAAGGTGGGTTTGATTGAAAGGTGGGTTGAGGAAAGGTGGGTCCACAGCTCCTGGGACTGGTGGCATCACTGACGGACATTGCTGCCGTGGAGCAGTGCTCCTTGAGGGCACAGCGCTGTGTCAGGAGCAGGGAAAACATCCTAAAACTTGGGCCATGGCAAGGATTAATCACTGCAGGAGCTCGACTGTGAAAGATAAGCCTTGAGCTGTGGTCAGCTTTTATCCTCTCAGTGCTGGAGTAGAGGCAATGAATTATGAAAGCCGAGGGGGTGGCTGGGAAGGCAGGAGGGAGCATCCAAACCCTGAGCATTCCCAAAGCACCACCGGGCTGAGCTGGGGAGCAGTGGTGGAGTGGTAGAATAAGATTTCTCACCCAGAGCACCCTCCCTCTGCCTCACAGACGGGGATCACAACCTCTACATCTTCAAGGGCAGCCACTACTGGGTGGTGACAGCGAGTGGCAACGCCAGCGACCCGCGGCCGCTGCAGGCACGCTGGCCCGGCCTCCCCGCCGGCGTCGACGCCTGCGCCTGGTCCCAGCTCAGCAGGAAGTTCTACTTCTTCAAAGGTAGGTGAGACCCGGGCAGGGGGCTCCCCTCGGGGCTGCCACTGCTCCTGCCTGCGGGGCTGGTTGTTCAGATCTGGCTGGGGCACGTTCTCCTGTTCGTGTCCCCTCCTGCTGGCCCCATCCCAGAGTTGGGCACCGCTGGGTCCTGGGTGTGCAAAACCCTGATTCAAGCCCCTGTCACGGATGAACAACATGGCCTGGGGCACATGACCCTGGCAGCCATGTCACCCCCTCGTGCCTCAGTTTCCCCATCAGGAGAGCAGCACTCATGAGTGTGACAAAGCAAATCCAGGTGTGCTGTGGAGCCTCGGGGAGAAAACGCTCCCCAAAGACACGAGGTGCAGGGGAGCTGAGTGTGGGGGTGTCATGGTACACGTGCATTCCTGTGCTGTGCCTGGAGCCTGTGCTGCCCTGGGAGCTGGGATGCCATCCATGAGCTGCCCGGCAGCCGGATGGGGAGAGGAAGGTCAAACCAGGCAGCCAGGCTGCCAGGGTCAGCCCCAGCTTTTAATGGAAACCAGTTGCTGGTTGTTCAGAAAAGGGGCTTTGTTGCTGCAGCTGGGTGAGAGCCAAAGCCCCTCTGCCTCCCCAGCCCTCGCCGCTCCCTCCGTCCCTCCCTGGGGCTGGGTCAGGCTGTGAAAGGGGCTTTTGTCTGCCTGTTGTGGGGACAGGGCGCTGTGGGGACAGCCTCGCCACCACAATTCCTGCTGCAGCCCGAATTGGGTCTGATTCCCTCTGTCCCATTCGCTGTGCAGGAATTGTGGGGGAGGTTTCCCAGAAAGCAGCATGGTGGTGGTCTTATTCTGTCCCTGGTGGTCTTTTTCCATGCCTTCAAGCCCCTGAGCTACCGTGCCTCAGTTTCCCCCCAGCCTGCTCCTTGAGGCAGCCCCACAGTGGTTCCGGTTGGGTCACCAGTGGGGTGGGTGTCACGG
Organism: Atrichornis clamosus; assembly: GCA_013400975.1. NCBI lineage: Eukaryota > Metazoa > Chordata > Aves > Passeriformes > Menuridae > Atrichornis > Atrichornis clamosus. The sequence continues at coordinate 14,021 of WBMZ01012687.1, forward strand.
ACACATCACAAGCCTGGTCCCGTGGCTGAGTCCTTCCACGTCTCCTGGAGCTGGTCCTGCACGGACCCCATAGGGGTGGGGTCTGACCCGCTCCCCCTTCCTCCCCAGGTGGCCGATGCTGGCGCTACGCAGCCTCCAAGCTGGAGCCGGGTTTCCCCCAAAAATGCAGCGCCCGCGGGCTCCCTCGGCACCCCGACACCGCCCTCTACTTCCAGCAGCTCCGGCGCCTGGTCCTCTTCAAAGGCCCCAAGTACTTCGTAGTGAGCGAGGAGCCCCTGGGCGTGGAGCCCTACTACCCCCGCAGCCTGCGGGACTGGGAGGGGCTGCCCCCGGGCACGGCGGGGGCCCTCGCCCACCGCGACGGCTCTGTCTACTTCTTTCGGGATGACCAGTACTGGCAATTTGACCAGGCAAAGCTGCAGGTGGTGGCCACTGGCAAGTGGGCCACCCAGCTCGCCTGGATGGGCTGCTGGGACGCAAACAGTGGGCAGGTCCTCTTCTGAGCCGAGCCTGATGGGGTGAAACGGGGCTCTGGACCCCACCTCGCTCACCACTGCCTGGATCCCTCTTTATTTGACTCTGGATTCCTGTCTGAGGGTGGTTAGGCAGGGACTGGCTGATTAGGGTTAGGGACTGGCTGCCCGTGGGTGGCTGGAGCCATGGGATGGTGGAACAGTGACCCAGTGCAGCTCGGATGCAGCTGGGACAGGTGTGCCCACAGCCAGGTGGGCTGGAGGCTTGGAGAGACAGTATTTTTTCAAAAGACCACAAAAAGAGTTATAGCCATGGAGACTGCAAACATACCCATTTCTGTTAACTTTCAGGTTATTGTTACACATTGTTTTCAAACCAGGACTGGGGTTTGTTGATAACTTTTGATATCTTTGTTGATATTTTTTGTCTGTTGTTTCCCTGCTATCAGGCAGACAAGTGTCTCACTGCTGCTTGGTTTTGGGGTTTGGATGGTTTTAAATAAGAGACTGAGAATCTTTCCTGCTTCAAACAAAAAGAAAAGAGACATTTGGACAGAAATTTGGGCCCATGTGGAGCTTTACCCCTGCTGTGTGTGCAGAGCCCTGGGGATGGATGGTCGGGGATGTTTTGTTGAGCTGTGCTCACATCCCAGCACTCTGGTGAGGCACCAGCTCCCACACAGTGGGATTTTGGGGCTGAAATCTGAAGGATTTGGTGCAGGAGCCTCTTTGGGGTGAACGGAGAGGGGAGGCACAGCTGAGCTGCTGGCCATGTCTCTGTGCAGCTCGCAGGCAGCAGGAGCATTGGCTTTCTGATGGGTTTGGGATGGCTGGGTGGATTCTCCAGTGTCTAATAAGGGTTGGGCTCACCTGGCAGCCTTCCTTGTGTTCAGAGAGAGTGCCTGTGCTCTGTTGCCTCTGCAAGAGTCGAGGTCAGTGCATTTGTGAGTTCCTGTGCCCCAGCTGGATGAATGGGGCTGACAAATTACTGGGGGAGGAGGGGAAAAGGAGAGGGTAAGCAGGACAGACAGACATGTCCGTGCATGCAGGCTCACAGGGACAGTGTGGCTGCACATTCCTCATTCCCTTCCCAAGGCAGACTCCCCACCTGGAAACGCTGCTGGCTGCTGTGCACAGCCACAGGTTGTGTCTGCAAAGGGCTACCATGTCCCAGGGCTGGTGGGTGAGCGTTGGGTTCCCAGGGCTGGAATTCTGGGGCAGCAAATGCTGTGGGTGCTGAGCAGGACAGGGCTCAACTTCATTAAAATGGGTTATTAAAGCTTTTATTAAACGGTTCTCGCAGGACTCAGACCCCAGCACTGCTTTGGGCTGGTCCTGCTGCGCCAGTGCTGTGTCAGGGAGCTGTGCTCTGGTGCCACCTCCGGGTGCCCTCCCAATGCCAGCAGCTTCAAGAACTGTTCCTCCACTCGCCTTTGCCCATTCCAGACCTTCCCTGCACAGCTGGCAGGAGCCAGACGTGCCCCGAGCAGGGTGGCAGGGCTGGTATTTCCTGAGGGCTTTTGGTGCTGCCGGATGCCAGCTGAGATGTGGGTTTGGCAGCATGGAGAGCCAGCACTCTCCCCGTTCTCCGTAATATTTGCGAGTGAGTCCTTGGTGTGCAGACACAGCCACGGGGTCTTCATCTGCCTAAAATCTCAGGGGGCTTTTCTACGTTGCCAAAGAAACGGGGCCGCAGCATTTTCATTGGAATTCAATGATAATGAGGTGACGTCCCTCGCAGGGAGTCCCGAGGGCTTGGAGACCTGACAGCAAATAAAACCGACCTCTGGATATGTGGCACTGGGATTTGTGCTTGTTTTCACGTCACACTTTGGGTTTGTTTTTGGTTTTTTTTTTTTAAAGCAAATCTCCAGTTTCCTGACAGGGCTGTGTTTAAGATGCCTGTGGGTGTTTGGGGTTGGAGTGGGGATTGCTGGATTTGGCCTCAGCTTTCATGCTTGCTGGATCAAAGTGGGGAGATGGATCCCACTGAAAACTCGCTGATGGTGATGAAAACATGGAAATTCTCTTCCCTACTTCATCCCAAATTACTGGGGAATTTTCCACGCTTTGGGATCTGTTAAAAGGTTTTTTCCCCAGGCTGAATTCATTCATTATCCCTTTTCCTGTCCCCTTAGGAGTAAGCCAGGCATCCCATCTGCTGTGGGACTGGAGGCTGAGGATGGGACAACCTCAAATCCTCTCCCCTTTTTGGGTTTTCCTTTTCCTCCCTGGCTTGCTGCCGTGTGTTTCCTGTGTCCCGTTGGCATGCCTTGGGGCCCTGTGATGCTGCCAGGGCTGGGGCTGAGCTCAGCATTTCTGGCAGACACGGGGTCACTGTGCTGTGTCACCTGTACCTCACCAGTGTGGGGGGACCTGGGGGAGCTGAACTCCCACCCTGAGCCCGGCAGTCAGCCCCACGGGGTGTCCTGGATGGAAATCCAGCTTCTCAAGGGTCCTTTTCTCCTGCTGAGCTCCCTGGCTGGGCATGCCAGGCGCAGACTCCTCCAGCCTGCCACACATTCCCCAGGCCAGCGGAATAGCTGGGATTCTTGCATTTCCTCCCCCAAAATGACGCTGGCTGGACAGTGATCTGCAGGAGCACCAGCAGCTGGCTCCAGGGAGAGGATGGGTCCCCTAACAGAGCAAGAAGCCCCACCAAGCCCACAAGAGGCTCTGTTTTGGTCTCGAGGTGTGAACACTTCCCTGGTAGATTTGTTTTTTGCTGAAGTACCTGGGTGCTTTGGCAACTCTGCAAGCCCTGGGTTAGGGAGGGAGTATCCCACATTCCCAGAGGTGCCCACTCATATGCAGTTATTTCCTTAAAGCCCCAACTCCTGGAGTCACTCCATCCGTGGAGGAGCTTGGCTTTTGCCAAAGACCTCGCTGTTATGGGTATTTTGGGAAGAAGTTTACAAGAGAGTACTGAACAGAGAAAGTCCAAAGGTGGGTGTACAAATAAACCCTTTTCACACTGAGGCTGGTCTCAGGTCATCTTGTGGCCCGCAGGTCACCCCACCTGTGGTGGAAGTGGGTGTAGAGGTGTTGGGAAGGAGGAAAATCCCCCTCGTGGCTGGGAGCAACCTGGGTGCTGAGGAGCTGCTCTGTAACTCCCTCCTGCCCCAGATCCAGGGCCCTCAGGGAAAATCCACCCCTGGCATGGCTGGGGAGGAGCAGGGCTGTGACAGAGGAGCAGGTGCTGAAGGGTTAACAGGGAGTGTTTGCAGCCAGTCCCTTGTCACCAAGGAGAAGGGAGCAGCACTTGGGAAGGAAACAAAACACCCACTGCCCAGGAGGGCGATTTCCTCTCCCCAGCAGCATTACAGCCCTCGGACCCCAGACGGGCTCTGGACACCAGGAGGACGGTGTCACCACCCCGGCTGGCAGGGAGCAAGTGGCTCCAGGTGAGCGTGGCTGCGGGGGAGGTGGGGCTGGGGACACAGCTGGGGCAGCTCCCCGTGTCCCCACCACCCCTGTCCCTCGACCTCCTCCCAGACTTATGGCAGAATGTGGGGCCAGCCGGGCACGGCGGCGCGGAGCATCCGGCCCTACCAGTCCAGCGAGCAGTACCTGTACGCCATGAAGGAGGACCTGGCAGAGTGGCTGAAGGAGCTCTACGGCCTTGACATCGAGGTGGGCACCTTCGTGGAGGTGCTGGAGACAGGGGCTGTGCTTTGCTCCCACGCCAACCACGTCACCCAGGTGGCCGGGGAGTTCTCCCGCGCCTGCCCCGACGTGGCCCGGCACCTCCACCTGCCCACTGCCGGCGTCGCCTGCAACCTCACGGCACAGCCAGGCACCTTCCAGGCCAGGGACAACGTCTCCAACTTCATCCAGTGGTGCAGGAAGGAGATGGATATCAAAGGTAGGGTGCCAGGATCCAGCTGCCCCGTGTTTCCGTGTGCAAGTCCCCTCCAGCTGCTCCATGTTTTCCCATGTGTCCCCCAAAACCAGTGCTACTCTGGCATGGGACAGCACCATGTGCATGCACCCCCGAGCTGTCATTCCTTGTACAAGCTCCTCTAAGCTTGGTGGCAGCTTTGTAGGGAGCTGGCACACGGCCGGAGTGCTTGCTTGGGAGCAAATATGCGCCAGAGGAGTGGAAAAGGAAAGGCTGTATGGCACAGTGTGTCCCTGCCAGGCACGGCATGATCCCAGCCCTAGGGACAGCAGGAGAAATCCTGGCTCTGAGCAAAGCATCTGTCACCTTGTCCTACCACCCGTGGATGCCCAGGAAGGGGAATGGCATGGAGTGGCAAGTCTTCAGGGAGTTTTCTGGTTTTGGGATGTCATGAAACAGCTGTAGACGCCCAAGAGGAAGGCTTTTCCTCCTCTAATTTATCCCAAATCTTGTTGAACCCAACCATGTTCCTAACAGGATGGCCCCAGTGAATAGCGCCTTTTGGGCGGGTTTTGACTCCATCTGTGCCCCCGTCCCCTTTGTCCCCATCCCCACGTGCCAGCCCTGGCTCAGCCCAGCCCTGCCCTGTCCAGACGTCCTGATGTTCGAGACGGAGGACCTGGTGCTGAGGAAGAACGAGAAGAACTTTGTGCTGTGCCTGCTGGAGCTGGCACGCCACGCTTCCCGCTTTGGAATGCGCGCCCCGACCCTGGTGCAGATGGAGGAGGAGATCGAGGAGGAGCTGCGCCAGGAGCTGGACCTGTCTGCCACGGACACGGCCCTGCCCCGGCCCCCCAGGAAACCACGGGACCTCAACAACCTCGACCAGATGGTATGGAGGGGCATGGAGAGGCATGGACATGGGCATGGAGATGGGTGGGGATGGGGATGGATGGAGATGGGGATGGGGATGGATACCCTTGGGACCTTTCCCAGCAGCCCTGGTGAGGACACGTCCCTGCTGCCCGCAGGTCCAGCACCTGGTGAGCCGCTGTACCTGCCCTGTGCAGTTCCCCATGATCAAGATCTCTGATGGGAAATACCGTGTGGGAGACTCTGACACCCTCATCTTTGTCCGGGTGAGTCTGCTTTGCCCTGTGCTTTTGGGACACAGGCACCAGGAATCCTGCGCTGCTGCCATGACCCCTTTTCCATAATCCACCCCCCAAATGGGGCCAGTGTGGGAGCTTTGACCATTATCCCCAAAGCAGGGCAGGAGGGAAGCTCAGCCCTGTGGTACATGGGTGGGTTTGCATGGATTTACCCATCCATGCGTACAGGACAAAACCTGGCATCCCACCAAGCCAAAGCCTGGTTTTTCCCAGCAATGGGAACAGTGGGATGCTCTGTCCGTGCCTGGGTCCATCCCTAAGCCTGGTCAAAGAACTCAGCACATGAAGAAGGACAGGGATTTTCCAAAAGAGTCCCCACTCTCCTTGTGCTGATGAAATAAACCTGTCGGGATGGCCGCAGGAGCTGGGCCAGGGATGCAGCTCAGCATCCTTTGGGACATCTGGTGGCACTTAGGGCAAGCCCACAGCTCTCGAAGCCCGGCCGAGCTGCTAAAAAAGGGCTGGGTGTGTCCCATCGCATGCAGCGCTCCGGGCTCACGGCACCCGGCATCCCTGCAGGTCCTGCGGGAGCACATCATGGTGCGGGTCGGGGGCGGCTGGGACACGCTGGAGCACTACCTGGACAAGCACGACCCGTGTCGCTGCACGTCGCTCTGTGAGTCCCCGCGTCCCCAAACCCCGTGGCTGTGTCAGGAGGGTCTGTCGTAGGTCTCGGGGCCGTTTTCAGGAGCGGGAGGCTTTGGTACAGCCATGCCTCGTTGTTTTGCCGGGGAATGTCGGGTTTTGGGGACGCTCTTTGACTTTGGTGGCCGCTAGAGGTCATGGAAGACTTTCGGATGCGACCAGACCCCCAAAGCCCCTTTTGCAGGGAGCGCAGCTTCCTGCCGGCATCCTCGGGATCTGGATGCTGAGCGATGGCTGGGTGGGTTGCACCCGGGGGTGGATGCAGTGGGCAGGGGTGTTGAGCTCCCCGTGTTCTCCCCCACAGCTCACAAGCAAGCCTGGAAAACCAGGAGCCCTCAGCAGCAAGTGCAGCACGAAGTCTGGCTGTGTCCGGCCCCAAAAGCGGCCGCCCGCAGCCCCCAGCCCGCGCTGCTGGTCAGCCGCTCCCAGAGCCCCCTGCCCCCCGTTACCTGGGGGTCCCGCGTCCCCCCTGGCCCCCGGTCCCCTGTCACCCCCTCGCCAGAGGGCTCGGGTCGCCCACCGGATGCCAGCCCTTACCGGAAGCCAGTGCAGCCCCGGAGGGTCCCTTCGGGCAGGTAAGTGGTGCAGAGATGCTCCGTGCCCCTGAACTGCCCGGCTTCAGAGCAGTTTTTCTCACATCCTTGGAATTTCTTTCCCCGCTCCCTTCTGGAGGTGCCGAGCACCAGGCCGGATGGGGGGCGGGATGCAGCAGCTCCCTGGCCCCTCTCCGCTGTCTCTGCCTGCAGGATGCGGGAGCCACCAGCTGCCCCTCTGGCGAGGCAGCCACCACCATCCAGGTCACCTGCTCGATCCAGCTCCCCTGGGCACGGGGCGACGGGCCGGGCACCCACCCCTTCCCGGCCGAGCCTCCCGAACGGAGCGGGGGCCCCCAGGGCACCACCTGGGACCACCCAAGGGAAAACCCCTGTGGCACCGGCACGGGGCAGGTCCACAGCACCCAGCCCGCGGATGGCATCGGCACCTCCAAGAAGCACCCAGCAAGGTGGAAAATCATCTGTGGTGCCTGCCAGGCCACAGGAAACGGGGGTACCCACCCCAGTGACACCCCGTGCCCCCAGTCCCATCAAGGTCTGTGCCCCCTCCGCACACTGGGATGGTCGGGGAAACTCACAGAGCCAGAAAAGATCACGGGAAGGGAGGCAGGGAGTCCGGGGCCGACAACCCGCACCCCGAAATTCCTCCAGCCAGCCCCCGAAACTGGACAGCAGCGTTAAACCCCCCATCAAAGCCAGCCCGGCCATCTCCCGGCCCTCCACCCCTCTGGCTCATTCTGCAAAGGGGACGCGGCAGTGCCACCCAGCTCTGAACACAAGGACTGGGAGCGCTGAGGGACCCGGGGTGCCGGCGGGTGAACCCGGGGGAGCCTGCGGCCCTGGCGGTGGGAGCGAGGGGCTCCGGGGGTGCTGGAGGAACACGCAGCCCCCCGGCTACGACAGGGTGGTGGAGGAGCTCTCCCGCGGGCGGCAGCCCCTGCGCCCCGTGGGAATGGGGAGCCAGGTCCCCAAAACACCCCCACGAGCTGCCCCACAGCTCCCAGCCCCGGCGGAGGCAGAGGGGCCGGGAGCCGGGGGCCAGACCCCGCGGGGAGCCAGGGCCAACAACGTCCCCAAGCCCCGGCGGTGCCTGAAGAAGCCCGAGCGTGTGCCCTCCATCTACAAGCTGAAGCTGCGGCCCAAGGTGCGCCCCCGGCGGGACCACAGGCCGGGCAAGCGCCCCTCGCGCATCCCCACCCCGCTGGGGCATCGCCCACCCGCCCGCCGGGGCCAGCACCGCCCCCCGGGGCCCCCCCGAGCCCCCCAGACCGGCAGCACACGCCCCCCGGCCAAGCCCTCACCCGGTGACAGCGGGGTCTGGCTGACCGAAGATGACGAGGAGTCGTGGGTCTGACCACACCCCGAGAGTCGGTGGGGATCGACCCGTCACTCCAGAGGTGGGAATGATGCTGAAGCTGGAGCTGCAGTGCCCGAGGTTTCCAAGGGCAGCACGATGGGATCGCTCCCAGACAACCTGGGGGGGTCCCACTTTGCTCTTTGGAGCTGCACCCCCTCCTTCCCCGTGGACTCTTGTACCGCTAATTCTCCTGCTAAACAGGCACTTCTGTACTGCTTTGGGTGGAAAAATCCAGCCCCAAATTGAGAGAACGGGACGCTTTCTGCAAGACGAGGGGTGTAGCCGCCCCTAAAACGGGGACACCTCACATCTGGCATCCGCACAAACCATCTCGTACCTCAGTGTTCCCTGTCTGCACCACGGGAACAACGAGCCTCATGGCTGACAGCTCCAAGGGCCTTCATGAGTGTTTGGGTAGTTCAGGTTTGATGGGTCACGGGAGGGGACCCTTGCTGACCCCCGTGGGGGGGGTCATGGTCCCCTCTGGGGTGGTGGATGTCAGTGAGGGTCACAGCAGGCACTGCTGCACCCCGAGCCTGCAGCCACGCACCCAGCAGTGCTGTTTGTGCGATAGAGAGGTACCAAACCCTTCTACTTCCACATCTTCTCTGTGTGGCTGGGGACAGAGAGAGGATAATCCTGATGGGAGGCCACGGCTGACCTCTGGGCACAGCAAACATCCCTCCGAGAGTCCCAGGAGGGCCCCATTTTTCAAGAGAGGACGAAGCCAACCCCACTTCCCTGCAGAGGAGCAGCAGGGACGAGCGCCAGGGCTCTGGGGATGCAAAACCAGCTGGCAAAAATACTCCTGAGGCGGGTACGGAACAAGGGGGGCAGACCTGATTTTTAATTCAATTTCAAAGAAGGAGGTGCAGGGCGTTACAGGCGGCGTAGACACCTCGGGAATCTCCAACAAGAAGTCCAAGGGGGAAAGGAAAGCCAAGTCCAGGCAACCGGGATGCTCAGTGGGGCAGGAGGAGGAGGAGGAGAGGGAAGCATCCTTGGTGGGGCTGAACCAAACCCAGGCATCACCTCCATGCACACGGGGGGCAGAAACCTGGCACTGCCCCGGGCACAGCGGTGGGGACGTGCCAGCCTCTGCCAGGCCCAGGAGCAGGTTGTTTTCAGCAGGACCAGGGTGGTGTTGGGTGAGCGGTAACACTCTGTGGAAAGGGTGTGAGTAGGGGCACGGGCACAGCTGTGTTCCCCTGCGCTCCGGCCCCCGGATACATCGGATCTTCCTGCCTGGGATTCCCTGCCTGCGCCCAGGGTACCACCACCCGGGATGCTACCACCTACCCCTTCCTGGGCTCTTGGGGAAGTAGCTCTTCGTAGCCCTCGTTTTCTCGGGAGCTGGGAAATGCTGTCGAAGCAGTGAGAGTTATTATTACTAATATAACTTCCTCTGTCTATAAAGTACAATAGAATATAACAATTATATTTATAACCTTTTTTTTTTTCAAAATACTAAATAGATGCTATAAAAACCTGTAACTAATTGTGCTATAAACTGCAGGCTACAGGGTTATAACAAACGATGTATTGGCTTAGTCGTTGATATGTGTACGTCGGAGCACTTTATAAATGCTTTATTATTAGCATTTACCAAGGAATTTCCTTCTCAAACAATTTGGAGGGATAAAGCTAGCCAGAGATCGATAAGTGGACTTACACGTGTTAATAAATCCTGGCGGGATGAGGTCGGATGGGGAAGCCGGGTTTGCCATGAAGGCGAGGGATAGTGACAAATGCCACTGCCCTTCCCAGCTGAGATGGACCCACGTCCCCCCACTGTCTTTTCTGGTTTTTTCCTGTTTTTTCTTTTTTTTCTTTTGGAGCAAGGAATTTGTTTCCCTAAGCAGGGAGGGAGGAGCAGGAAGACCCCCCAGCCCTGGTGCAGGGATGGGGTGGAGATGCACCGTGCTGGAGCTCAGCTGGACCTGCCTTTAACGGGAAATGTTTCCCAGAGCAGTGGTGCTGCTGGGCCGTGGACACCCGGCTGTGGTGGGAGAGAGGGGTGGGTGTCCTGCTTTACTGCCCAGAGCAGCACTGAATTCCTGCACCTCCTTGTTACAGCAGGAATCACGGAGATGGTTTTGCTGGAAGATGGATCGGACACAGATCCTGCCTCAGGAGGTTAGGATGGCATTTCCCTGGGTCTCAAAGGGATCAGATAAGGAGCAACCATGACTCCCTTGGCCTCTCGCTTGCTCTTCACCACCCCATCACCATTTCCTAACAGGGGCTGCCCTTTGCCATCTGCCCTGCAGGGCAGGATGCAGGCGAGCTGCAAGTCTGGTGCCAAAATAAACCAAAAGATTACAAAATAATAAAAAGAATTAATTGGGGGGTTCACTTTCCTATTAGGGATATGCAGAGAGAAAAAAAAAACCCCAAGAATGCGACCGGAAATGCTGCTCCAGCTCCCTATTGCTGCCGAGGCTGCCTTCCCGCAGCCGCGTCTCACCGGGATGGAGGCGGCATCCCTGTGGGAAAACCCGGCACGGGTCGGATGTCGCGGCACTGCCCGCGGGAGCGAGGGCACAGGGGCTGTCCCCCTGCCCGGGACACTCCGGGGCTTGGGGTGGGAGCTGTGCAAAGCCGGTCGCCCGCTGAGCCCAGGAGCAGAGGTAGAGGAGGGGTGACCTGCCCGGCGAGGAGCCTTCCCAGATTATTTGGTGTTCCCCGGGCTGGTGGGGAGGAGAAGTCTTCCCGGGCTGTGCTGGGGCAGAGGGGGGCTCAGAGCCCCGGCAAGGCAGCACTCAGCATCCTCGGGATACAAAGAGCGGGATTGGGACTCACTTTTTTTCCCCCCTTTCTTGCTTTCATCCAGAAATTTCACCTGGAAATCTGATCCAACCGAGCCTAAAGATGGCATGTGTAACCTGGCTTCTGGCTGGGGGCTGCTCTGCCCTCCAAAGGGAGAAACCCCAGCTTTGCAGAGAGGAAAACAGGACTCCTGTTTCCCTGTGCCCCAGAGATGGAACCATTCCCAGCGCATCAGGATGCAGGTGCTGGATCATTCCCTTCCAGGGGCAGGTGATGGCAGGGAGCAGCAAGCCAGGGCGGGAACCAACAAGGATGGACCTGGCAGCCAAAATCAGGGCACCCTCTGAGGCATCTCCTCCACCCTCCGGTGCCTTGTACAACCCCCTGGGGTGGCTTTGGCCTCAAGCACCAGGGGCTTGGAGAGAGCTCGGGGGTTTAGCCGACGACCACCCTCACCCCTCGTTACCTCCAGGCAGCCTGGCCACCACCCTGCTCCAACCTGGCCACTGCATCACCCTGCCCGAGGTGCCCCGTCCTCAAATGTCACCGCGGGGTGCCAGCGCCAGCGGGAAGCAAACCCCAAAGTGCGTCCAGCACAGCTCCCACCACCACGGAGAGCGGAGACGCCAACGCTCCCTGCGGAGCCGCGGTCCCCGAGGACGGGCGGCCATGGAGGCGCGGCCGGGGGGTCCCTCGAGGCCGGGGGGGCTCACATGATGGTGCATCGGTTCCTGCGCAGGGCCCCCTGGAAGCGGATGGTGGTGTGGACGTGCTTGCAGCGGGCGCAGCCCACGCTCTTGAGGAGCTCGCTGAAGAGCAGCAGGATGTGCCAGTTGTACTTGGCCGAGCACTCGATGTAGCCGCACTTCCACGTCTTCTTCACCAGGTTGGAGACGTTCCAGCGCGGGATCACCCGGCCCCGCTGCAGGTCCCGCTTGTTGCCCACGATGATGATGGGCGTCTCCGAAGTGCCGATGACCCTGGGGAGGGAGGGAGGGTGGTGAGAGAGGGCACAAGGGAACGGGGCACAGCGTGACAACCAAGCTGCCCACAGAGCTCAACCCGTCCCAAACCAGCTCTGGGCTGTGGCTTGCCAAGTGGAGCGAGCCTCCCCTGGTCCTATCCCCTTGTCCCTCTCCGTGCCATCTCCAGCTGCTCTCCCAGGGATGGCTGCCCTTGCCCACTGGGGATACCTGCCTGGGGTCCTACTCTTCTCTTGGTTTTTGGGCTCCCAGCTCTGCAAAGGGGCTTTGTCCCAGTCTAATATCTCATCTCTGGTGCCAAGGTGTGCCCCGTTGATGCTGTACGCCCTTGCCGGGAGCCACGGGGCTGTACCGCCCTTCCAGGAGCTGCAGGGCAGGATGCAGCATCCAGCAGAGCAATCCCTACCTTGTTTCCAGGATCTGCTGGCGGATGGTTTTGATGTACTCGAAGCTGTCAAAGCAACAGATGTCATAGACCAGGATGTAGGCATGGACGCTCCGGAGCCCCCTGCAACACACGTCCGCCCACTCCTGCAAGGTGCAGAGAGGGATCAATCCTGGCTCAGCCCCGCTGCCGTGCCAGGGGGATGCCCTGCACTGCTCCAAGGAGGCTGCTGCGGCAGCAGGAAGCAGGGGGGCTGCACATCCTCCAGCCCTGACACCCAGGACCCACCTCTGCTCTGCTCTGACCCGTCTGCGTCTGCCCCCACAGCTCTTCAGCCATGCCTCCCTCCATCTCCAGAGATCCCTTATCCCCCGGGTTAATCCAGAGCAGAGGTAACAGGATTTCTCAGCCCCAATTCCGCTCCTGAGCGAGGATTTCAGCCTCAGGTGCAGTGGTGAGTTGGAAGCAGGGCTGAACGCAGACCCTGCCCTGCACGTGAAACTTCATCCTCCAGAGCTGCTCATTAGCTGTGTTAATTAGTGATGCACCCTGATTTTTGGGCAGGGCAGGCGAGGAGGATGCTGAGCCCATTTGAGGTCTGAAGATGATGGAGCAGCAGCTCTGTGGGTCAGAGGCGGAAGGTGACAGCAGGTCTGTTTGGAGGGGACACGGGGACAGGAGAAGACCAGTGGCTGCTCAGGAACTGGGTCTGCGAGAGCAAGATGGGGATCCAGGGCAGAGGCAGGCAGGGGCGACCACTCCATAGCCAAGATTTGGAGCTGTAAGTAATAAATGTGGTTAGGAAGTCTTTGCGTTTCTGGGAACAACAGGATTTTTTTTTTTTCCATGCTATAAGAGTGAAAATCTGCCCCTTTGCCAGGCACTTTCACATCCCAGCAGTGGGACCGGGAATGGCATCCCCCGCAGGCAGCACTGCAAACCCTCCGGAGTGCCTCTGGAAAGGAGAAAGATTCTCCAAGGAGGAAAGGCATCACTTCTCCCTGAGCAAACCCCTCAGAACCATGAATCAGCCCTTTCAGAGTTTATCATCAGAATGAGGCAAAACAAGAGGACCTAGGACCAAAGGGAACAGGGAAAAGGGGAGTTTTGTTATGTGAGTTGATTTCCATCACAGATGGCAGCACAGGAAGGAGCTGGGAGGGAGCAGAGTGACACAGCCCCTCTCTGTCCTCCGAGGGCAGGACATCCTCAGGCTCAGAGTCGCAGGTGGATGGAGCAGCAGCAGCTTCTCAGGTTACTCTGAGTCCTGACACACCTGGGGGATTGACAAATCGCCGCTATTTCACCATGCTGGGGGGCAGCTTGCTCTGGTGCCCAGATGGTTTTCCTCATGCAGTGCAGGTTTCCCAAGATGCTTGAGCTGGAGAAGGGTTGCACTGCAGGAGCAGGATGTCAGAGAGCCACTGGCTCCTGCTCCCCTCCCAAGATATCTCTGCAGGGATGCTTCTCCTGGGCGCGGAGCAGAATCCAGCGATGTTTCCCAGCAGTCGGAGCCGTATCCCTCAGCATGGTCCTCTCCTTTCCCCTCGGAGCCATCCCTCTGATCACCCTGTCTTCCCTGGAAACCTCCATCTGTTCCCACCGGCCTCCTCCTCTTGAGAGCAGCAAGGCAGGGAGTTAATGGAGTGTGTTAGCATTGGCTGCTGTGTCAATAAATTACCCTTTGCTATTTCGGGCTGTTTCTCACGCTGACCTTTCGTTCCCTGCACTCACCCATTAATTTTTAAACCTGCTCCTCACCCCCAGAGCGCTCACCTCACCTCCTGCCCGATGGCACAGGGACTCTTGGAGCACTACATGGCCCCTGTGACCCCGTCCCCACTGGGCACAGGGACACTATAATTAATTGAGGTGGCCCAAATGGTGGCATTGCCCTCCAGCACGGCTGCAGCCAGGACTGGGAACCTCCAGTCCTTTCCCCACAGTGCTGACACAACTTGTGCTGCTGGGATGGGGCTATGGCATGAGCTTAAAATCCCCTTTTCCCTCATTTAAACCCCCCCTGGAAGAGCTTAGCACTGGTGGCAACACTTTCCAACCCCACACAAGCTTTTGAGGATGCTTTGGAAGCACATGAGGGGGTAGAGGAGGAGCTGGTGGGTTCAGCACTCCAGGAACAAGCCCAGGGAATGCTGGGGTGGTGACAGCCACTCGCAGGAGAAGACAAGCTCTACCTGCCTTGGGCAATGGATGCATTGGGGGTCTGGCTCTCCAGGAACCCCTGTTTTTCACCTGAATGCTCTGTCATTGGCTCTGACAGCCATGGAGCTCGATCCCAGTGCTCCAGGATTCCAGCTGCATGCAGCCATGGGCCATGCCAGAGCCACACTCCTTTTGGAGTGGAAAGCTGCTTCCCTTGCATTTCTTGTCACCAAACCTTAAGACACTTTATCCCAGACCTGCTCACCCAGGATCCATGAGGACACTAGCCCTTCTTTAGCAACCAAACCATGACGTGGAGGGAGCAGCATCCCCCGAAGAGACAGAACCGGGACCCTACAGAGTCGCACAGCAAAACCCCCTGGGTGCCACTGGAGACCCCCCAGGGTGGAGGTCCCCCCGGGGGGCACCCCTACCTGCAGGGTGTTGACAGGGAAGGCGGTGATGGGGGGAAAGTCCATGATCTGCAGGTCGTGGACGTGGCCGTTCATGACGACGGCGGGCAGGTAGACGCGGCGGGCCGTGGTGGGCACGCAGACCTCGCTGAACTCGTTGTACAGGAACTGCCGGACTATGGCACTCTTGCCCACGCCCTGGGCTCCCAGCACGGCGATCTTGAAGGTTGCCACCATCCCGCCGCGCGCCGGCCGCTGCCCTGGTGCTGCCCCCGCGGTGCCGAGGCTGCATATTCCCGTGCAGGGGGCCTCAGCCCCATTCAGGACGCATTTCCCCTCCGGGACAGCCCGTCACTGCAAGGCCAAGGAGAAGCTGGTCAGATCCTGGGGACGCCCCGGGGTCACACTGTTGTTGCTTCACGGGGTATTTTTTCAAGCAGGAGTGGTCCCTGAGGAGTAGGAGCATCCCCCAGGGCTGGGCAACGTCCCCAGGGGACTTGGCATTGCAGGGCCTCAGGGTACTGCCTGCAGCCTCCCACCCCACCTGCCAAGGAGAGCCAGGATTTGAGTGAAGTTGATCCCAGGAAGGTGCCCAGAGGCACATTCAGCCCTTTCAGTACCAGAGCAAGGAACCCTCCAGGAAAGGGTCTGTCTGCACCTCGGGGTTTGCTCGGCCCGGCAGCAGAAGGGTCCCAGCCTGTGCTGGGGACTTGTTCCACAGAACCCATGGGCACTGTCACCAGCTGCTCCTTCCCGGTGCCGCCCCAAGGCGGGGAATCCTCCTTCCCTCGGCTTGGACAGCCGGAATTGCCTTTAGCTGGGGCGGGGGGAGATTGCTCTGTGCCTGCGAGCGACAGCTTTAACGTTTCCTTTCAGGCTTTGAGCAGTTTAGCAATTAACTTGATGGAGACTAATTTCCAAGCCAGCTGACAGGGCGATCCCACAGCCGCTGGCCCATGTGCCGAGGCCGGAGGGGCCCTGGGGCAGGGCCACACCTGTGGGGGGACACGGGGTGATAAACCACACTCAGGGATGTGGCCTCTGAGGAGACCATACACTCGCTGGCACTCGGGTCCCGACCAGGAGCTGTGATGGGAACTGCAAGGGCGAGGGGATGGGTCCCTCTTTGGCTTGCTCTCATCACTAGGAAGCAGCTTGTGCTTTATCCCAAAGTGTGGATGCTTTGACCGATTTCTGATGATCTGGTCCGTTTTCCCTGAAAACCATCCCCAAAGTGCGGGGCAGCAGCAGAAAGTGTCAGGTTCAAACACTCTGTTCTGGCTGTTTGATGGAGATATTTGCCCCAGGGAGAGCCTGGGCACAGGGGTTCCCACTGCTGAGTGCTGGAGTGGCTGAGCTTCCCAGGATACCTTCAGGTGGGCCATGGCTCACACCATCCTCAGCCTCCCACACCAGAATGGGGGACCCTGTCCCCCTGTGCTGCTGAGACTGTTCCCCGGGGTGCTGGCTGCCCCCAGCCCCAGCAGCAGGAGTGTTTCTGTGCCAGATGCAGGGAAAATGGGGGGTGCAGGAGCCCCCATGCCCGACCCTGCCGGGGCCTTTCTCCACCAGCAGACAGCACTGTCATTGCAGGTCCCGGGGGGCCACTCTGCTGCAGGGAGAACCCCATCCCCACAAACCCTTCTTCCTCGCAGCAGCATCCCCAGCTCCTCTGTGGGGCCACAAGGTGCTGGAGCGACACAACTGCAAACCCTGGAACTGGGGCACAGGCTGAGCCCTGCTGTGCCACCCCAAAATCCCCTGTCCTCCTCTGGGCTGGCACACAGGGACCATGCACGGGCCGCAGAAAGCGAGCTTGCACCCCAAAATCATCAGAGGCCGATCTGATGGTCCTTGGCCACACAAGCAGCCACTGTGGGAAACTGAGGTGCAGCGGGGGGACCCGTCGGGCACCCCAGGGTGGGGTGGTGGAGCAGGTCCCAGCCGCGGGTCCCCGGGCGCTCAGCACCAGGCCAGGCTCAGCGGGCTGCAGGGCCGGGCGGGGGCTCGCAGGGGGCTCCCGGGAAAGGGCGCTCCGGCCCCCGGTGCGACCTTGGCCACCCCGCCACGCCGGGGGCACTCGAAGGAGCAAACCCCGAGACCCGCGGGGCGGGGGCGGCGGCAGCACCCCTCACCCCGCACCTCCCGCGTCCCCTGACCCTCCCGGGGGTGCTCTGGCCGCGGTGGGCAGCGCAGCATCCCCGGCCCGCGGGGTTGCTGGGGCTGGAGGTGATCGTGGGATGCCGAGGTGGGGGATCACCCACACCCCCCGTGCCGGCGGGCGGAGGGGAGCGGGGAGCACCGGCGCTCAACTTTCGCTGCGGACCCCCTTGTCCCCCCATCCCGGCTCCCCCCGGCCTTGCGCAGCGGTAACTTTGCCCTCCCCCGTCCTGCCCTTCCCGGCGGACCCCCAGTACCTGGCAGCGGCGGCCCGGGCCGGCGGCGCCCCGGCGGGCGGCGGAGCCATGCGGCGAG
>WBMZ01012688.1:0-47974 GCA_013400975.1 Atrichornis clamosus
GGTTTGGCTGTCATTCTTCTCCTTCAGCTTTGTTTACTTCTCCCCAGACCTGAGATAATTGAAGAATAGGTTTCTCTTTATCTAATCACGGCAGTTTAATTCTCCGTCCAAAATTCCAGTCAGGCATCTTCAGGGCGGGGTGGGCTTTGGTGGCTTCTTTATACAGTTTTGCTATAGTGAGTGAAACTTTATAACAATGTTTGAGGCATGAACTAAGTCAGTCTCTGGCAGGTTCCCCTGGCTATCCTGGCGATTTGGTCTGCTGTTTTGGACCGGAGCTGAAACAGTTCCAGAAAAAGGGGAAAAAAACCAGTCCCAAGGAAAACTTCCTTGCCTCGGCTAGATAGCAGGCTAGCTAAAAAAAACAAAGAATTTTGCTCTCCGTCCCTCTCTCCTGAGAAACAGAGCTGAAATCTGGCTAAAAGCAAAAAGGAAAAGGAAAAGAAAAAAACAACTCTTCCCTGCTGCTCGCAGGCAGAGCCGAGGGAGTTAAAAGCTGAGAGAGTCCAGGGGAGGGTGCCTGTGTTTTATACAGTCCTTGTACACTCCTGGACCCAACTTAAAGGCCCAGGATTCATGTCTGGCATAGAGCAGGCAGTAGGGGATACATAGTATCATACAGTCACCCTAAGACAGTCGGGAATGAAAGAAATAAAGAAATCTGAGATAATAATAGACTTGTTTCTAACAAGTCCTGAGGAAGCAAACAAGTTGGGGACCAAAGCCATCACTGTTATTGCCCCTTGGCTTTTCAGCGTTAAGACTGCGCAGTGGGATCTGGAGGTCTCAGAGTGTTCTCTGCTTTCTAAATGGAATACTTCTGCTGAGAACTCCAGCTCAGAGTTGAAAGTAATTTTGTGACTTTTGGGGGGAGTTTCATTTTGGTATAACTTTATTTGTGTTTTGCTTTTTTTTTTCCTTTTGCATGTGTGTGTGTTTGGTTCTTTTTTGTTTTTAAACATTCATTGCTAGCAAACTGTTAGTAGAAGTTACACAAAGTCATAAGAGGAATAATGTTTTAATGTAATTAATTACTCAGTCAATGCACATAGACTTAATCTTGAAGCATGTGACATACACATAAGAGTTTCGCCCTTCTGATCGGGAACTGCTACTTGCATTAACTCCTTCTGTATAGTCATATTTTGGTCTCACCTTCCACTGAAACATTTTCATGTGTTTTTTCTCATATATGAATATTAAATTATAAAGTCCCACCAATGAAAGCCTTTTATGTTTCTAACTAATGAAATCATCTTGCAAATACCCTATCTATGAAAAGGAAATATTGTTTTCTACCTACTTTGTGGAATATACTGGTGTCCACTGTAGCATTTGGAATCTTAAGGCATCCTTGTTCTTTAGACTACAAACTACAGCACTTGGTGGTAGTGTGGTAGCTCATAAGCGTTGAGATAAAGTTATTTATGGCATTTTTTACATAGTTCTGTCCACTGAAGCAATTTTCCCATGAGTTAGGAGCAGTGCAGATTAGCACTTCTCTGGTAACAGTGTATCTGGTTTTTTGCAAGTCTAATGATGAACTTTTGATTGCGGCACATCAAAATATACTGGAAAGTGATAGGTGTGATTTTTTCCTACAAACTGTCTGACTTCATCTTACTGTAAAAGTTCATCTTACTGTAAAAAAATAATAGCTGTGAGTAGTTTTGTAAAATTTTACAAGATAATACACTTCACAGAAAAAGAAAAGGTTTTGCATTGTTCACAACTTGGTATGACTCTGATAGCGTATTGAGTCAAAGCCATGAACATTTGTCTGAGCTTTGAACTTAGGCTTAGTTACTTTGATGATTTTAGTATATTTTGAACTTTAGCTTTTGAATCATAATTAGGTAAAAATTTGATCCATTATTTGATAGATATTTAATTTATTCTGCTAAAGACAATAAATAAATTTTATGTTTGTAAAAACAAAAGTAACAGAGATTAATAAAAGTGAATACAAATTAAGAAGACTAGAAGAGTTAATGGAATAGAAAAAAGAGAGTTGGAACTGTGAATTTAGATTTTTTGATAAACAAAAAAAAGAACACTAATGCCTGCCAACAACAAATGTAATTAATGTAGCAAAAGACTACTTCTAGAACCTAGGCATAGGATTTTTGGCAGTCTGTAGGACTATCTCCATCTTCCTGTGGGATATATAATTCAATTAGCTTATGTAATGCTCACTAATAAATCATCCTATACACACCCAGCTGGAGAGCTTATAGGAAAATAAGTTGTTTTCTCACAATTCCCCATGGATATCTGAATTTACATTCTGTCAAAACAACTGTAGTACCTGCAGGAAATGTGAGTGCCCTTGGATATCCTTAAAGAATTAAACCTTCTAAAGTTACAATAGTGTGAGAATAAATTTAGAATACTGGATTTAGCTAGACTATTTGGGTTGCAGCTGCAAAATACAACTCCTTTGGGATACAGGTAAAAACTGGGTTTCTGTGCTCAAGGGCAAACCCATATATGTTGCACTGGCAATTGCACTAACTAAGCACTCCTGTAATTCTTGAGTAATATTAATTTGCTGCTAATTTGCATGGTTTAAATTTGATGATTTTTACATTAGCTTTATCAGAGGAAATTGTTATTATGTGAGCACAAAACATTTCTTCATTTCTATGTACAATATTATGCATTAATTGATAACGAGAAAGCATTTATCAGGAAATACTGATAAAAGGCTTATGTGCGTTGGTTATATAAGTAATTCTTTATTCTGTCCAGAATTGCCTTACTAATGTGGGGTTTTTTCACTGCAGTAGGCACTACTGTAAAAAATTAGAAGGAATAATTTTGTAGACTATGGCTCAAAAGCATGTTTTAAAAATTTAATCATGAGTGGGATCACATGCCTTTGATTGTAGACTGCTTATATAAAGCTGTATTTGCATCTCTGCAAGATTAATGAATAGGAAAAAGTATGGTTTCAAGAGTGAGTATGAGTTGTAATCAAAGCATCTCTGTATAAACAAAAATTTCCCCAAATTAGAGACTTCTGTTTATCACACAATAAAAAAGTCCAACGCTTTTTCTAAACTCCAGATTCAGTCTCTTGCACTTGCTGTTGAGATAAATGAGTAAATAATGTGCTTTAAAGCTGTGTAGTCAATGTATTATTATTTCTCTCCTCAGGAATGTGAATCTGCTCCCTGCATTAACGGAGGTTCTTGTCAAGATGCAGTCAATGCATTTGTTTGTACTTGCTTGAGTGGGTACACTGGCAGGTTTTGTGAAGTTGATGTTGATGTTTGCAGTGAGACTACTCCGAACTCAGGTCTGTGTTACAATGGAGGGGTGTGTGTTGATGGACCTGGAAGAACTTTTCATTGCAGGTCAGTATGAATATTGTCATATAATTGCTTTAGTTAATACACATTCATTTGTTAATATTTCAGGGCAGTACTGATACTGTGTGCATTATATGAACTCAAATGGATTTGGTGCTTAATTTAGTCCTCAAAAATATTGTTATCTTAAATCATTCATTGCTTCACATCAGACCCTTTTATCTGAAAACTTATCTTCTAATGCTTTTCAGAATTACATGTGGAAACTCCTAACATAAACTGATGTTAAAATATTTAAAATGATTATGTTTATGGATATGTATGTACTCGAGTGTTTTGTACTCAAAGGAAAAATTAACTTGCAATCAAGTTTAGAAGACAGTATATTATATGTGCACAGACTTATATTCAAAGCAACTTCCTACATTCCAGTATCACCATTCTGTTTAAGATTTCTACCTAAATACATGTAATGTTATAGCTTATTCAGTTGTTATATAACTGTAAAATTAAGCTACTTTATAGACTGTGTACATAATTCTCTCCTATGTCAACTCTTAATTACTGCCCAAGTCCCTTTTCAGTTGCTACATTTGTAGAAATATTAAATACTAAGAACTTATTTTATAAGCATTCTTAAGAGAGAAGCATAAATATCTTCTCCTATATAATCATATGTTCAAGGTCCCTCTGGATAGTATCTCAGTATCCCAGTACAAGCAGCACTCAGCTTGGTGTCATCGGCAAACTTGCTGAGGATGCACTTGATCCCACTATGTCTTTTATGAAGAGATTAAATAGTGTTTACCCCATGATAACTCAAAAATATTATGGTTTAACTTAAACCTCTCAATGCATGCTAAAGCAATTCACATTCCCTTACTTCTGCAGTGGGCTGCTACCTGCACAAAGACATTTTCTGTGACTCAGATGTCTCATAATTTGTTCAGCCCGTTATTGCTTGATCACCAGATTGGAAATTCAATCCTTTGCATTCTCCGGTTACTTCTTTCCCACATTATGTCTTCTTTTTTCAAGCTTTTGGTGCTGCAGCATCCTTTATTCTTTCACAAGTGAATACTCTGAATTAAATGAAATTGCTTGTACTTCTCCTCTCTGCTGCTTGGGAGCTTATGCCAAACATTGTGAGAGTAACTACCTTGCACTTCCTTCTGAGCCCAGCATTGACCATCAGAAGGAGTTCATGGAACCAGAGTCGGGGAATTTGAAAGCAATTATAATCAGGATTTTTAGTGGTGCGTAGACACAAAGGTTTTCATGAGTGTGGTGAGACTACAGTAAGGTAAGTTGATGGAAGATATGGTTATGATTCTGCAAAAAGAAGTCACATACTTGACACAAGTTTCTTCTGATGGGGTCCAGGGAAAGGATTTTTTTCATCTGATATCCTCTTCTATATTGATATGCTTCAGAAGACAGACATAATTCCCTTTCCTATCCTTCAGCAGGTGCTACCATTCCAAGTAATATGTACAAGTGGAAATAAGAAACATAAAAAGATCGTAACATCAGGATTGCTCCTGTACTGTGGACATTACTACTCCTTTTGTACCCTTCCTTCCACATGTTTTAAGCAGTCTGAACAATGCTCATGTACAGACTGGGGAATAAGACTGATATGGAGGATGGAAAAGTGGAATTGAAAAATAAGGAAGGGAAAAATAACTCCTACTCTAGCAGTGCACCACAAACATCCAAATGAATAATGAGTCTTAATGCCTGTTACACACTGTGGAATGGGCAGCAAAAGGACATTAAATCAGTATTGTTTAGAGTCACCTTGTTTTGGGGATATGTGTTGGGATGTTTCTGTTTTGTGACTGGTAAATCACAAATAGGAAGTAGTGAAAATTGTCCAGTAATGGGCAAGTTCAGGCTGCCTTAACTGTGAGCAGCACTTGTAGCTTCAGCTATGATGTATGTAATATTTTACCCAGTAGTACAATGAACAGTTCAACTTTCCTTGAATTATGTGTGAATCAATTACATGAACAACCCTACAGGCTTCTTCCTGAAATGAATATGAAAAATACCCTTTGGGATTGTCCTTGAATTGTGTGTTATCTGAAATATCTTTCTGTCTTCAAACCCTGGGTTTAAAAATAAAACAACTCATTGGAAACGAGAGGGATGCTGGGAGTTGTAATTCAGTTCTATCCTGGGCAGGTTGCCACTGAATCAGTGCTTCGGGAAACAGATTACGATCTGAAAGGATGCCCACCTACCTTCCTTTGTATTTCACTCTTCTTAATTAAAGGTACTGACTGCCACAACAATAAACACTATATAAATCAGCAAATTAATAGTAAAGATAACTCTGGGCTCAGGAGGCTTTTCAGAAGACAATTCAATCCAATATACATATGATTGATATAATGAATATGTAATAGGAATTCCGAGGCATTTTCATAGTATTTTCCAAGTATTTTGAGGAAGAGAAACTGTTCGCACAAAATACTCTGAAATTTCTCATTGTATTTAATCCACAGTTGCTTCACCCCACTTTTGCATCTTTTGGTCCCAGACCATTCAGTATGTTTGGATTGGAATTTCAAAATGTAAACATAATAATAATAAAAAATATTCCTCCCTCCCCACTCATGCTTGCATTGACCTTTTTCAAATGTGCTTTTCAGGTACTTCCTGCTGACTAGGTTCAGAAGTCATGGTGTATTGGAAGGGTTATCTGTAGTTATCTGTGTAGTCCTTCCAGCCTGATCAGGTGAAAATAATGTCAAAGCCTTATGACAGGCCTTGTCTTAGATTAGGTTATTGAATATTATAGCTTCATTGTACTTTTTCAGCACTTTATAGAACATTTGGGCTTTGTAATCTGTTTTTTTAGGAAAAACAGAGGAAACATTTGATGTCATTCTGTATTTTTCAATCTTTGTGAGACTTTAAATATACTTATTGTTATAAATTTGTGGGTCTTAGAGATGTATAGGGTCACAAGTAAGTTTGACCCTATCTTTTGATTCACAAAGGAGAACTGGTGTTTTTAAATCCACTTTTTGGATAATATTTGACTACATTATTTGTTTCAGAATTGAAGCTTTTTTGGCAGTATATTTACAAGATTCGTTTATACTTAAGGCAGATAAGAGTGAATATTTGATCAACAGAATAACTGATCAAAAAAATGCCAAGTTTTTTCTTTTCAGCTCATGAGATTTTACTCAGAAAAAATTCTAAAATAGGAATATGTTATTCTATATTCCCTCCGAATAAGTGCAATTATTTTAAAACATTCATTATGATATCTACCTATGTATTCTTTTATTCTACCGATAAGGAAGAAAAGTTTAGATTTTAGAGTATCTTGTTTCCAGTACCCTTGTGTTCTAATTTGCTTGATCTGTTTGAGCAAGGAGCAGCAGGACTCATAACTAGCTAGGACTTCTGCAGGGATCTAGGAAAGGGATTAAAATAATTCAAGTATGGATATGCTGTATAAGCACAAAACTGGAGTCTGAAAGACATATTACTCTGTAGCTGTGGTATGCAGACAGCATATAAGAAATGGTAATATGGAATTGTTTATCTTAGAGCATGTATAAGGTAAACAATATACTGCTCTTATGAAGCAAATAGTTGTGGGGGGACCCTAGAAGTGCAGTCTTGTAGGGCAACCTGGGTGACTGTATGAAAATAATTATTTTGAAGAATCAAAGTTTTTTAGGCTTTGATAAGTGGTTTTAAACAAAAATGTCATTTATCAGTGCTGTACATTCAGTCCTTTGTACCAAAGGAAATAGAACTATTCTTTGAAGTTGTTCATGTCAGCTGTACCTCCAGGCAATATATAAAAGTTGTCCTGTACTTACAAGTTTAACATGAGGCGCAGTTACACAACTGTGTGCATCCATCAGCTCAAAAGGTGACGTAATGGTAAAGTATTTGTTTTGGGACCGTATGATTCCAAGACGTGCAGGTTAACGCGAGGCTGGCCATGGTCTTTATGTGTAAGGAGGTTTATTCTCAGAGTTGGTACATAGCGAGGTTTCCGATGTCGGTGCTGGAGAGGGAAGTCCCACCCTCCGGGCCTTCTGGCCCTATATCCATGGGGCCCAAGCATGCACACTTGGGTCCCCCTTTCCCTCTCTCTAATGAGAATGGAATGTATTTACACATTCCAGCTGTGGGAACCGTTAACCATGAGGCTTCCCACCATGAGGCTTCCACCTATTTGTTACAATTTCTATGCAGGCAAAATGGAGTCTTGAGTCATCCTCACGGCCTGCACTAATCTCCTCAATCAGTCTTCTGGGGTCCACCGTACTAACGCTACAGGGACTCACTCAGGTCTTATAAGCCAAGTAACAGAAAAAGCATGGCTTCTGCTGGAAGATTGCTAACTGAAAGCTTCATTTCATTTAGATGTTGATAGACAGCTTGCAAGGTCTGACCAAAGTTGCAGAGTACACATTATACAGAGCTATGCATCTAAGTCCCTCAGAGCACTGAAATAAATGTATGAAGCACATCATTTTATTGTAAGGAAGAAGCCACTTCACTGGAATGTCAGAATCTCTTAAAACTGGCAAATCATAAAACTATAGCTTCTCACTTCTGTATGTGCTGTGAATATGTATGCAGTAAATTGTTTCATCTGTGAAAACAGATGCCCCTCTATTTATATGTAGATAACAAGATGAGTTCTGCTGATTTCATAATTGACTGCCTAGTTCTTTACATTTAGTGAGGCATGAATATTTTAGTGTTTGCATTGTGTGTATGTATTAGGTTATGTAAAAATAAAAGAATGTATATATGGATTCAGGCCCAGAACCATATAACCCCGTATGCTACTTCCAGCAGTGGCCGTAACGGGATTGCCAGGAAAAAATATGAAAAGTGCACCCATGTTATTTGTCCTCCAGTACTCACCCATGTTCTCTCAAATGGGGGTTTTCCTGAGCATGTTTTGGTTTGTTCAGTAGAAGTCAGTGAGTCTGTAATTACTTACACAGTCTTGCCTTGAACATACAAAAGCTTTTCCTCTGAGGAGGGGGAGTTTGACTAGGTAACCTCCAGAGATCCCTGCCCATACCAGCTGTTCTGTGCCAATATGACAAAGCAAACTGGCCCACAGGTCTCGCCTGCTACATGGAAAAATACCTCCCTTTTCTTAAATTTTAACCACTGCTGCTGCTAGCTTTATCTCATGTCACCTAATTCTAGTGTGGAAAAGAATGAAAAGATGATTCCAAGCCATCCTTTCCTTGCTTTTGTGGACCACTCCCATATTGCCCCATGCCCCTTCCTTTCTAGGGTAAAGGTTTCTAGCTTTCCCAGTCCTTCCTCCTTTAGAAGCCACCACAAACTTTTGGTCATCACTGTTGCCCTTTTTTGAGGCTTTTTAGTTTCTATTTTTGATTTGCTAACACAATGGGACAGGAAGTACACACAGTATCCAGGCTATGGACCACTCTGTGATTTATACAGTGGCATATTTTCTTTCTCCTTCTCTATTCCTCCCATAACAGCAACTAAGTTTTCACTGACACTGTGAAGAAAGGGAACGCAGGTGTTTGTTTTATTCTTAACTTGACTGATCACTAAATTTCCATGGAGAATAGTTAGATAAAGTTGGCACATGAACATGTGTCTGTACTACTTCTTGTATCATTATTTTATATATACAAACATGCATATAAATATATATACACATGATTTTTCACTACATCACAATTTTTTATTTAATCAAAATCTCGTTCTTACTATCAGATCAATAAGAATAGGTAATTATGTTAATGACTGTTTCTAATTATTTATTCCATTTTGTAATGACAAATGCTTGTGTCTTCATGTGAAAAATACTAACTGTAACACGATCAAATGGAATAGTATAATAAAAATGCCCATCATGTCCTGTATTTTTCTTACATTACAAGCTTATAAGGGAAAAAGGAACAAGTCCGTTATAGTCTTTATTTGCTAGCTGCTAATATAAACAATTAATTTAATAAACTGCATTTGCCAGCTGTTAGTCTTAACATATTCCTGCACTTTCAACTATAAACAGAACTGTAATCACAAGAAGGTTAAGATATAATTTTAAAAAAATATCCAAGCGAATTATTTTTCTGAATTATTTTAGAAATATTTTGTAGAAATATTTTTGAGAAGAATATCAAATTGATATTGCAATTTTCGTATGATGTTGCATGAAATGTAAAGGAATCTGTCATATTCATAAAGCAGCAATACATCCATTTTAGAGAGGTTGTGACTGTATTACCAAATTAACCAGAAGGTCAAGATCATAGGATTTGGAATAAGTATGTAAACCAAACAAATAATATGCCTAAAGGTGTTTAATGTGTGGAATATGCCTGATGGAATAGCTGTCTCCTAGAGCTTCTGGGCAAAGGTAGAGAAAAATTATCATTCTGTCACTCAAGTGGTTATATACTTTGATATTCAAACATATTAAGCAATTTTAAACATCCACAGTGGTATTTTGCTAAGTAAATAACAAAAGAGAAATATGGAAAATTGAAAATTATTAGAAGCTGTAAAAGTGGAGCATGAAGAAAGGCAAGGCATTAAGAAACATATTCCAAACTTAGTTTTATATATATATACCTATATATACACACAGACATATATATATATAATAAATGCACACTCTTTTGTCGCCTTTTACCAGTGATATTTACAATGGCAGTACTCCATCTAGTTAAAATTACCCACTCTCCTTACCATTTTACAGTTCTAAAATTCAACACTAAAGTGCAATCTGCTAGAGAATTAGCATTGTCTACAAAAATACAGACAGCAGTGTCTGGAAATGAGGCACTAAAATCCTGTAGGAAAAAAAAAACACACCCAAAAGCAAAACACAAATCTAATACAAATCACCCATCTGCCCAGTCCCAGAATAAAACCATTTTAAATCTTACATCTGAATAGCTATTGCCAATTGTTATATTCTACTTTTTAAGCAAACCTTTTAAAAATTCATTGCCTGAAAAGACATAGGATAGCCTCTACGCTATGTATATATTGGTTTGGGGTTTTGCTTTTGTTTTTATAGCTAAGTTGTTTTCTGACTTTATGATAGAGAAGTCAAATAAAAATAGCTTGTGGGAATCACATTCACATCCTCATTATAAAAGATGCAGTGACTGAACAGGTGGGAATGTACCTGTAACAGAACATTTCAGTTTTTACTAGTCATACACAGAGGATGTTGAATTCAACCTTACCCAAAATATGATTGCCCAACTAAAATGCAACACCTAGAAAAAGATTTAAAAGTTCACGGTGCTTTAAGATATAATATGCTGCTTATTTATTCAGCAAACCAGATGAAATACCAAAGCATATTACACAAGTGGTTCAAAGACATGTCATTTTTGCTGTTACTGTCTTCAAAACTTTGTGATATTTGTGGAATTTTTTTTCTTTCTAAAATATATGTTCTAAGCACATGTACACAAATGACACATATATTGCTAACAGTCAACTGACTGCATTTTGTAGTGACTGTTTACAAAAGCAGCAACAAAGCTATCATAGAAATTGCATCATTTAAAAATAAGATTACTGTATTTGGTTGTATTAAATTAAGAAGTCATAAAATGTGGCAGTTGAAGATGTTTAATATGTTAATGTTTAAAATCCCTTATTTACTGTTTTGCAGAGTTCCAGCCTACTGGCATTTTGCAAACATACGAAATGTACTACCTTGTATCTTGAGTGACAAGCCTCAATTTAAAAAAAAGGCCTCTGCTTCATATGAAAACTGCTAGTTCATACTGCAAGACAACAGTTTACTAGAATCCTTGAGGGTATTTTTGAAAAATTAAATGGATATGCTCATGTTTTACAATAAAAATAGCTACAAGAAATATAAAAAAGCAATGGAAAATGTTATTTCTTATTTTAAAACCAATATAGACGTATTAGTTTCAACTTGTCTGTAAAAGGAAAGGCTTTTTTTAAACTGCATTCATTTGTCCTTAGACTTTGATAGCATGAAGAATTTGAAGGACAGTCTATTTCAAGTCATTGCTTAAAACAACAGAATTTCCGCAGGTTTTCTTTGATGGATTCATTGATTGATTGATTGGGTTTTGTTTTTTAAAGGGCATTTATTGAAAAAGTTACAGAGTAGCTTATGGCTATTTAGTTTTGCTGTATCCTGCATTTAAAAAGTGAGAAAATGAAGTAGGTATGAAAAAAAGGAGAGCATTCACTGGGTTTTGGTTTTTTTAATTTTAAAAAACAAGCGCACATTGTCATTCAGATGTACAGAATCATATTTTTTAGAGATGGGCAAGGGCATGGGCAAGGGCAATAGGGAAAAAGAAAGGGAAAAGAGGGTATTATTGGTCATTTTTGAAGCCCAAAGTAATAATAAAAATGTTTTTTCCATCTAAGTTCATCATTTAAAATGTAGAATTAGTCTCCAGGGTAGCCATACAATATTTATACAAGCACGTGTGCGCCAGTATGCAAGAATGTGATTAGTTACTACCTTAGAATTTGACTCTATATTTATAAATAAGCATATATAAGTCGATCTGACAGAGTAGTAATAGTGGAAGAATATTTCTTACCATAAAACCCTATCGTAATCACAAATATTATTTATATTTACTCAAAGTTAAATATATATATAAGGCATTATGTTCTATGCCTGAATGTGACACATAAATTCTATTAGAATTTCTCTAAGTGTCATGAATTGTGTATATTAATGCAACTGGAATTGCACACTCTTTTCTGTACATCAGTTTACCTGAAATGCTTTGCTATTACCTGAACATTTCATGCTGAAAATCTCAATTTCATTTGCGTAGGACACAGCTAAGGATCAGTGTTCACCCAGTTTCTATTCATCTGCACTGGTGAGTCAGTCCTTTTCCCAGGAGCCCCACCCAAGGGAATAACATTTTACCTCCAGAAGATAATATAGTGTATAGTACCAGGTAATACCTGCCATAGACTTTACTTTTTTCTCCAACTGTGTACACCTGAATTACTTCATGCTGAAGTAACCTTATCTTACAAAGCACTAAGGCCAGAAACAAGTCAAACAACTATTGCAAAATAATCTTCCTCATGGTTTGAGCATTGCTGAGGAACTTTTATTTTCATTGTTGATATAATTTTCAATAACTTTCTGTCTAATATTGACACATAGTTCTTTGTACTCATTATTATGTTAGAGAACTGGGGGAGAGAAAATGAACCATAAGAATTGCCATTTAGTGTCAGACCTCAGCTTCATTTTGTTCTCTATATGATCCTGTACTGTAACCAGACTTCAGAGAAATGCCTAAAGACTTTAATAGAAAAACATTTTTCTCTCCAACTCTTCATCTACCACCACATATAGATCTCAGTTTAGCTGGTTGGTGGCAGTGGTTGCCCTGAGGTATAAGTTTAAGATGCTTCACAAAGGTTATTTTAATACATTTTACATTAAATATGGATATTTCTGTATCCATAAAATTTCAATGCCCTTTCAAGATTTCCTTCACCTCTATCATTAAAAGTTGCTTCTCTGCCATAAGTATGATGTCTAATAGTGTTGTATAAGTCATGTATATTGTTTTATAAACAACACTATTTTGATTTCTTCCAGAACTCAGTTTATCTAAAACAAGTATTAGTCATTCTGCATAGGTGTCCCTGAAACACTGTTTCCAGCACAGTTGCAAGTGCTCTGTCTTGCTCTCAGTGAGCCTTAGGGGGTATGTACTTCAGACACTAGACACTTTGGTTCCTACTAAGTATACCAATTATTTTTCTCATATCTCATCAACAATCTTCTTGTGATGGCCTTACAGAAAGCAACATAATTGCTGTTTTCTGTCAAATAACAAATAAACATAATAGAAGCACTTCAAGAAAGAGACTTGGCCACCTTTCCTTTCCAAGTAAAAGAAGAAGACCAACAGAACTTAGTTAATTGCAAAACTGTGAAAGTAAGAAACAGAAAATATAATTCTTCACTGCCAGTGATCTACTGGACTGAAAACATTTATTTTTTATTCTAAATATTAAACTGATTTGAAAAGGGTAATAAAAACTAAAAAAAAAAAAAAACAACAAGATAACAGGCAAACAGCCAAAAAAAGATGGAAGAGACTGTGGTCGTCAGCAAGAGTCTCTGAGACTGTATTAAAATCTGGCTGTTTACAACCCGTTACACTTCTGAAAATGTCCTCTTCCAGTTTGTAAATACTCTGTGACATTTACTAGAAAATTAAAAACAATTCTTTGACTATGTTTGATTTTTTTTCATCAGCAAACAGGTGTCTCCTATTTTCATTCCTTTCATCTATTTAGTGATGTTTGATCCAAGGCTTAGAAAAGGTTAAAGTTGTTTTTTTTTTATAGCACAACATTGCAAGGTGCAAGCCAATTTTCTATCTCACTTTTACTTGCACACTGGTAACAACATTTGTTCTGCATAATGTTTTGTAAATCTCTCAACAGTTTTAAATATCTGCAGCTGGCTAGATTAAGAAATTAAGATGGCACTCTAGGCACTACATTGGCAATGTGAGCACTGAAGTTATCTTAGTATGGTAAACTCTTAAGAAAACAGTCTGCTATGAAGCTTGTGCAATGCCTTAGTTGTATCATTTTAAATACATTCTCTAGAGAAAAAATGAGAAGCATCTGTTTTTCACTCTAGGTCTTGCCAGATTTGGCAAACCAAACAGTTTGAACTGAGAAATTAAATTTTTAGCTTACTGGTGGGTAATCTCAGCAATCTACAGGCTTGTTTCCTGAAATTCTCTCCCATGAGAAGTCTACCAGACATGGTACTTCAGGCACTGTTTAGGATTTTTCTGGTGCAATCGGGTTGAATGACAAAATAAAAATTTGATAGTGGGGAAAATTAGACAGTGGAGGAAATTTTATGAACTTCAATATAGTTAACAACTATTTTTATTTTCACTTATTTTGAAGAAGGGCAAACTTTCCTTTTTATTTATAATCTTAATAAAAGGGATAGACTGTTTCATACCATGCATGAGCTGAAAGACAAGCCAATGGTGAAGACCAAATTGGATGAACAGAGAGCTATGGGTGGAACTCAGCGGAAAAAAAAAAAGAGTTTGTGATTTTATATGACCTTTGACATAGGGGCAGGCAATTCAGGAAGACTACAAGGATGTAGTCTACCTGGTCTAGTTGAAGGTGTCCCTGTCCATGGCAGGGGAGTTGGAACTAGATGATCTTTAATGTCCCCTTCCAACCCATGTTATTGTATGATTCTATGATTCTACGACATGAGGTTATGCAGGGAGAAAATTGGAAGCACCTAAGCCCAAGTAAAACTTAAACTTGCTAGTGGTGTAAAATAAGATCAAAATGTTTCTATAAATGCATTAGGAACAAAAGGAGGGATAAGGAGAATCTTCATACTTTCTTGGATGCAAGGGAGGAACACAGTGACAACAGATGAGCACAAGGCTGAGATACTTAATGCCTTCTTTGTCTCAGTCTTTAGCAGTAAGAACAGTTGTTAGGGGAATCAATTGCCTGGCGAGAAAGGACCTGGAGGTGCTGGCTGACAGTGGGCTGAACATGAGCCAGCAGTGTACTCAGGTGGCCAAGAAGGCCAATAGCATCCTGACTTGTATCAGAATTAGGGTGGCCAGCAGGATTAGGGAAGGGGTCGTTGCCATGTGTTCAGCTCTGATGTGGTTGTACCTTGAATCCTGTTTTTGGGCCTCTCATGACAAAAAAGACATTGAGGGGCTGGAGCATGTCCAAAGAAGAGCAGTGAAGCTGGTGAACACTCTAGAGAGTAAATCTGAGGAGTGGCTGAGTAGCTCAAAATTACTTGTTAAATGCCACTGATTAACTTACTGTTCTTTATATGTTTGGAAATGTGTTCCAAGAGGCCATGCCCATGATCTTTCCTGGGACAGAGATAAAGCTGCTTGGCCTATAGTGCGCAGTCTTCCTTCCCAATTTTCTTCTTAAAGGTAAACATAATATTAATCTTTTTCCAGCTAATAAATCACCCAAGGCCACTGATACCTTTAATGTCTATGTTGTTGTAAGTACTACAACAGCCACTACATTTTCCTCACAAATTACCTTCTTTTTTCAGATTTATTATAGGTGGCTGACTGCTGATATGAGCACAATTAAGAAGTACCTATTTTCATTGCTAATTCCTTCATTTACACTGAAACAGTTAGGAAACTTCAGGTACACACTTTGAAAAATTTACAATCTTTGTAGAAATATACCTTACATGCCAGTATATAAATTATTTTATAACAGCTTCACAGTTCATCTACCTGCGTCCTATTGGTTAGTGAACAGCAAATGAAGGCAATCCAGATGATGATGGCACTGTGCCTCTTAAGGAAATATGTATTTTGTTGGATTAATGGATAATACTCCCTATAAGATCCCATTAAAAAAATCCACTGTGTTATTCTGAAGTCTGGCAGCTGCTGCTTATTTTGACAGGTTTTGGGTGGGGTTTTTTTGTGATTTTGTTTGTTCTGTTTGTTTTTGTTCATTTAAAAAAAAATTTTTTATTTCTCTGACTGATACTTATTTCAAGAAATATTAAACAGATGCGTTCAGCACGAGGCTGCTCCAAGGCATGCCTTCCAAAAGCAGTTGTTTAGTCTTTCTGTCTCCTTTTTGTCCACATTCTGATTCTTCTCGTGCAGACATTGTAGAACCTAGAAAGGGTTAATTTCCCGCTCTCTAAGACCCAGATGGATCACCACTAATTATCAGTATTGGTGCTTTATTTGGATAGAGTGGTAAAACCAGTAACATGAGCTTTGTCTTGTAGTTCAGTCACGAGCATAACCATACCTACATTGAACTGTTATCAGTAGAAGAGATCAAATAATAACATCATAACATCTTAGTTGATTATCACTGTTGTAATCGTTATACAATCAAAGTGGGACAAGTGGAGTAGTCTGTGTGATGTTTTAATGGCCCCCAATTTGTATTGTCCTCCCTGAATTTATTCTTTAGTGTGAATAGAGTACAATATACCAAGCATATGTAGCTAATTACCATTTGCTGCTGCTAATTCTCTTTTTCCTCTGTGGTTGACATACAGTACAGAAACAAAAGACCTAAAAGTAAAAAATCAATGTTTCCTAATTTTTAGTGCTTTTTGGGTAGTAAATTGAGTATGTCACTGGCTGATGCAGAACAATAGACACCTTTGGGGATAGGATCTAAATAGCTCCTCAGATTTTGTTCTCAATAATGAAACTCATGTTGAAGATGAAAATACACAGTTAAATCTATTGTTCTGAGTATTATGTTGACAGTTCGTTTGGTTTTGGTCCAAACCTGTGGATACTTTCTGAGAAGCAATGACAGAATTTGCAGAAATTATGTTATTTTTCACCTTGGTTTGAGGGAAATGCTGAGTATTTCTACCTAAAAAAAAAATTTTAAAAGCACCAGTTAATGACATAGGGAGACTTCTCAATTGCTTTATTGTGGCACGTGTGCAAATTTAGAAACTGAAGTAAAAGAAAGACAAGCCCAGCCCACCAGTAAGTGTGTTAAGGGATGCTACCAGTATGAGTCCTTTCAGAGGGCTTAAGCAGCATGTGTGGTGCATATTGCTGAGATTACTCAGAAATTGAGAGCAAAGATGAATGCATGACCTGCTTTCAAATGAGAATGAATGCAGCTCCTGGTAGCTCAGCATGATATTTTCTTTAGACTCTGAGCCAACTGCTTCAAAACAATAAAGAAAATCCTCTCCAAGCTGCATCTATCCTTCAAACAGGAGAGCAACAATAGCTGGCAGGGAGTGGAGGAATCCTGCATTTATTTTTGTTATGTAACTTAAGACATCTCCTTTTCTCATGATTCCTACAGTAAAATCCTATGATGAAAACTGGCAATAGCAAGACTATATATCTATTTAAGCACACAAACAAATATGCATATTTATATACACTACTTTGTTGCAAAATAAGAGTTTATCTGGAGAAATAAATTAATAATCCACATTTCCACTACTAAATACTGCATATACCGAGTGTAAGATACATGTTTTAAATTACTGTATTAAGCTTGGAAGTAAAGAAATAATGCGCCTTTACACAGAAAAAATAAATGTAGTTTCTGAAGCAAATGGTGACTAATGACTTCAGTACATTGCTATGAATATGGAGGCACAAAACTTGATAACAGATTTTCATGATGTTAAGAAAATATATCTAGTCTTCAATTCAGAGCACCTCAATTTTATTTTTGAAAATGTAGGCATTGAAAAGGTTACATGAAAAAATAACAGCATAAACTGGAGGTAGTGCAGATGTCAATGGTTCTTGAATATCACTATTTACATGTAAAACAACTCTGAAATACCATGACATGGTAATTTTGCCCCTCTACTCCACTCTTGTGAGACTACACCTGGAGTGCTGCATCCCGCTCTGAGGTTCCCAGCACAGAAAGGACATCAACCTGTTGCAGCAAGTCCAGAGGAGGCCAGCAAGTTGATTAGAGGAATGGAGCACCTCTACTGTGAGGAAAGGCTGATAGAGTTGGAATTGTTTCGCCTGAAAAAGAGAAGGCTTTGGGGTGACCTAATTGCTGCCCTTCAGTACCTGAAGAGGGCCTACAGGAAAGCTCAAGGGGGACTTTTTATGAGAGCGTGTAGTGACAGGTCAAGGGGGAATGGATTTAAACTGAAAGAGGATAGGTTTAGATTAGATATTAGGAAAAATGTCTTTACTGTGAGAGTGGTGAGGCACTGGAACAGTTTGCCCAGAGAAGTTGTGGATGACTCATCCTCGGAAATGTTCAAGGCCAGGTTGGATGGAACTCTGAGCAATCTGGTCGAGTTAAAGGTGTTGAAAGGTCCTTGCCCATTGTAGGGGATTGGAAATCTTTGAGGTCCCTGCTAACCCAGGCCATTCTCTGATCCTATGATTTTATGATATATGTGGTATGAAAGAGAACGTTAAATAATAAATATTTAACATTTACCATTACCATTACCATTTAACATTTAGCACTACCATTATGCACATGGCATGCATTCAGTACTCAGTTTTTTAATAATATTCAACTAATTTTGAAGTTTGCATATTTCTCCTGTAATTTTCATTCATCTTTGTTTCCAGTTAAGATTGGTGTTTCCCCCAAGAAAAGTGGATCTATGTGTTTCTTTCAGAAGTTCCTCTTAGTTTGACTTTGTATCTTTCACACAATATACTGAATAACCAAGGGAAAAAAAGCACCAGTCAAGAGGACAAACCCTCTTCAATAGACTCTTTGAAGGCTTACAAGCACTGATCGATCATATTATTGTAAAAGGTATCAAAGATTGAATTTCAGCCAAGAAAAGCATTACTGAATGCTGGGTACTGCTCTGAGAGCATTTAATATTTCCACAATTAGATCCATTCTGCACTCATCAGTTTCCTCATGCATTATCTTATCATTTACTATTTATACATTTCATTAACTTAGATTCTTTACTCACTGAATTTTCTAGAGGCTGTTCTTAGAAGTTATTAAGCATAGCCCATACTCTGAACCTTGCACTTGTTCAGAAACAACATAAACTGAAAGTGAAAGCACAGTAATCAATAAAACTATGGGAAGTACAATATAGTGCTCTGTTTAAAATGTAGCAGCATTAGTCTTTTGAGACTTATCTGATAAATACAGACAAATAAAAACTTGCAACTAATCTAAACTTGTGAAGATAGTAAGAAAATGCTACAGGAAATACATCTCACAGCCATGGTCTGAGTTTGGAAGCTAGCACAAATAAGGAAAAATATATTTGGATGGTGCTAGAATGTCAACATAAATGACATACAGTTTAGACCCATTTTTTTTCTGCTCACCCAGGGAAGCATCCTGAATCCTGTGGTGAACCAATTCTTCCTTAGGTGGGGGCTGCATCCTTACACTTCCCTAACTCAGGAATACTAGCTGATATATTGTCAAAGCTTCCACCCCTTCCTTCCCAGCTCTTCCTTACTTACCATCACATCTATGTCCTCATTGACAGCTTATTGTCCAACAGAACCCCCAGCTCCTTGTCCACAGAGCTGCCTTCCAGCAGTTTGGCCCCAGCCTGTGCGGGTACATGGGGCTGTTCTTCTCCAGGAGCAGGACCCTGCAGTTGTCTTTGTTGAGTTTCAGACAGTTCCTCTGTGCCCATCTCTCCAGCCTGTCAAGGTCCTTCTGAAGGGCCCTCCAGCCCTCTGGGGTATTGGCCACTCCTCCCAGCTTTGTGTCATCAGGGAACTTGCTGAGGAGGCATCTGCTCCTTCATCAAAGTCATCAATGAATAACTTAAAAAATATGGGCCTAGTATTGAACCTTGGGGTGCAAATTGTTCCCTCTCACAGAGCCTGAGTGTGCAGGTGTGCAGGGAGAAGAGGAAGGGAGCTCCACCTAACCTCATAGCCCTCTGCAAGAAAACACCTTTAATTTTGAAATTTTAATCAAAGGTTATAAGAACTGTTGCTAGCGCCTTTCTTGAGGCTGGAAGGGTGTGAGGGGTACAAGGTTCAGGCGCAGCGACCTTCCAGGAAGCATCCCTTGTCAAGCCACTCCTGCAGGATTTGCAAATCCCTCTGCACACACCAGACACATCCTGCGAGGTGTATGCAGGCAGGCACACACACACTCCAAGCTGTCAGCAGAGACAAAGAGGCAGGAGGGGTTCTTCGTTTGGAGTTCCAAGGTTTAATGAAGGGTCAGCACTCAAAAAGGTCCAGGGACAAAGAACAAGGATTCAGGGCTTACACAGGTTTAAATATTAGGATAGCAAGGGACAGAGAGCATTCAGGATCCAATTGCATGAGGGTCCAGGGGCAGAGATATGGTGGGGTGATATGGGGAAAACCAATCAGGAGAGGAGAGGGGAGGAGAAAGGGAGCCAGAGCCAATGGGGTGTTGAACAAGGGCGAACTTTCCAGAACAGGGGAGGGGAGGCCAACAGCTGATTGACAAGGGGGAGTTAACAAAACTGGGTACATAACTCAGGGAGAAACCATTACAACAACTCAGGGGGGAGGTGTCAAACTTCTGCTGCAGTGGCGGCTTCCACCACTGCCACAAGAAGCAAACATAAACTTCATAAAGAGGTTTTTTTTTTGTTAACTCCCTTTGCAATACAACAAAGAACAACTTTTTAATACAAGTCACAGAAAGACTTGTGTTAAAAGTGACCTAAAACATCATCTTGTTCCAACTCCCCCCACCATGGGCAGTGCTGCCACCCAATAGACCAGATTGCTCAGGGCCCTGTCCAACATGCCCTTGAACTTCTCCAGGAATGGGGCATCTGCAACTTTTTTCTGGGTAACTTGTACCAGGGTCTCACTACCCTCTAAGTAAAACATTTCTTTCTAACAACGTAACTAAACCTCTCCTATCACTATCTGTCTGTGTAAAAAAATCCTTCTATTCTCTCTTTTATAGAGAAAAAAATTTAAAAGTTTACTAATGTTAAAACCACCTTTGTTTTAGATACACAGCAACTGATATAGTGCTCTTTAGAATACCAGCCATCTGTACCATTCTGTACAGATAATCTGGAAGAGTGTACTCTATGTGTATCTTCACGTACATACGAGCATGGTAAAGTTATAATGAAAATCAACATCTTCATTCAAAATGATAAATTTTGTTATTAGAGATTATTCTGACCTTAATAACACATTTATTTGAAGTAGCCTTTAAAGTTAAGCAAGAACAGAACTCTGCTGTTTTTTCTTGTTTTACAAAATCCCAATATATTATGGCTGAATTTCAGGACTAGGGAGAATGCAGGAAGTTTGCTAGGATAATCACACCAATAAAGCCCTCTACTGGAGAGATCCTGCTTGCAAAAGGGACTCTTTCTTCAGCATAATTAAACTGCCTTCTTGAATGACACATAGAAGATTTCTTTGTCCCCCTAGTTGTCTCGGTTGGAAATGAGATTTTTTTATTCCTCTCTTGTTCATTGCATCTA
Source organism: Atrichornis clamosus (assembly GCA_013400975.1). Lineage (NCBI taxonomy): Eukaryota > Metazoa > Chordata > Aves > Passeriformes > Menuridae > Atrichornis > Atrichornis clamosus. The sequence goes on from WBMZ01012688.1 coordinate 21,301, forward strand.
TGTTAACAAAACATTTGAGGTTCAGCCTCAGCCATTTTGTCTTTCTCCTCAGGAAGAAAGTTGGCCATCTGTCAAAATGATAAGTGGGCATGAACATCTTTTAGAGCTAAAGTCACACTGCTGCCAAAGCAACACCTGCAGTAGCAGCATACACTGCATTGGGAGTGCTTGGGAGTTGCCAGAGCAGTTTTCATTACTGGGGCAAGGAGATGCCTGTCTCTAACCGTCTGCAGTCTGCAGAGCTGGCACAGACCAATTTTTTTTATTAAAGATATAGTCTCACTTCTAAGATATAGCTTCTCCATCAGCATGTTTTACCTACCATTTGGACATGCATCAGTTTATTTTATACAACCTTAGCATTATCCATGGGAAGAAATTTCTAGGCATGGTAGACATGTGAATGACACTCTGAAGTACAAATTCTGTCATTATGTTAGACATGTGGCTGGCAGAATTTCAACAGATGGAATTAAATGATTAGCATAACGAAATAGCAGTTTTTAACTACACAAGGTGGTGCAAAGAACAAGTCCTGCTGTGTTATTAGTGTTTTATGTTTATTCATTCACATTTAAGTAGTTCCCTTCTGTGTGAAGTAGCCATCAGTGCAGTAAGAATGTTCCCGCTAGAATACACACTTGTTAGTCCCACTATGGCATTCTCTGTGACATGGATCATCAGTGGCAATGGTATGAAACACTTTTTTCAAGAAAATGGAAACAGCAAAAGAAATATACAAATATGGAAATATTTCTGAAATTTTAATACTGCTGATTTCCACATTTTCTTCAAAGTGTATGGTCAATTTTATTAAAAATTCACGTGAGATCATTTGCACTACCTATATGAGCTCATCTGGAGTTTTGTCCAGCTGCATTTTATCTTGTCACAATCTTTTAAAGATTGTGCAGCTCAGTGTTATCACCATCTTTTTGATACCACTATGCAGCATTTCTTTCAGTACTCTCAGCAAAACTTTAGTTGTCCTGCCTTCTAATTTTAATGGTGATCAAGTAAACCTGCAACCACAAAACCAAGCATTACTTCAGTATCCAGAAGTCACACTGGAAAACAGAACAGCATCACCAAATGCTCAATAGAAATTTTTTGCTGTTGCATTTTTGAGAAGCTGATCTATTCACTAAAGACTCTTTGGAGGACCATTTAGTTATTAATTTCTCAGGTCAAATAATCATCATAGTTCCTTGTTCAAATATTTAATAAATCTCTTAACAGAAAAGTGAGCCACAGCTTGAAGCATAGATCCATCACAGTAAATATCTGACTGTTCTTACCTCCTGAGTTGATGCTAACCCATATCCTGAGCTAAACTTGTTTGTGAATTATTTAAATGGATCAGTACTTGACCAAAGGTTTACCTCTGAATGACAAAAATGTTAATTTTCTTTGCAAATTAGCATTTATGTAACATATTACAATAGCAAGAGCAATAAGTAAATAAATTTCATGTAACTATGGAGTTATGACCACTGCACTTCTAAAAACTTTATTCATAAATAACAATATGTTTGTTGTGGGAGCAGAAAATGAATCACAGTGTCATTAACTGTGCATGTTCTTGATCAGTTTGAAAACAGCGTGATAAGCAGATACATTATCATAACTTTAACTGGTTGCTGAAGGAGATTTTCTTCTTTGTTTCCTGGTAATTCATTTCATAGTCACACAGGGTGGTTTTCAACAGAAGCACTTGGTATCAGCTGTTCTGTTTAAGGCCCCTCCAATACAGTTGTACAGGTTTGTACTCTAGTTTCTTCCCAACTCCTTGGAGTATTAGATAAACACTAAAAAACACAATATATTTGTAGAACAGAGAAACAGGAAAAAATGTCCTGTTCAGTTTCTAAAGAAATATTTTAATGTGTTAATGTCTTTCTTAAATTAAATAATAAATATTTCTCTTCATTGTTAATTGCATTGAGAGACAGTATAGCCCTAAACCAAGGTGAGTGATTTTTTGGTGTAAATTAAGGGAGCTCTAGTTTTTATGCTTTGCTGACTAAACAGGATTGGCTAGTTCAGTCTCAGTTCCTCTCCAACTTAAGCTCTTCTAAAAATCATTTGCTTCTGTAGGAATATAAAAGCCAGACAAGTCATTAGTTATTAAGGTTAACATTTATGGGTAGGAAGGAACCTTTGAAACACTGGGTATTTTTCCTGGACTAAGCTGTAAGGCCAGAAAAGCTGTTGAAGTACCTGGAGTATTTTTCCAGTGTTTGTATATTTTACAAATATTGTATTGAGGCAAATATGATACTACAGGGCACCACTGACACTGCCTCCTTGTCACTAAAACAAATTATACAAGTAGTAATGAGGAAAAGCACAGCTTATTTTCATCCTTTTAGCTTTCATTTCTGGAAAACAGGAATCATGGGGAAGGGGACAGATGCATTTAATTTCAGGTTGTGTCTTTGAATAACTCTTTCTTTCTTATTGACTAAATGATTCAGTTCCTACTTTCCGATTTCCTTGGTGAATACCCCGTATCAGGTAAGTGTTTTTGAAAGAGCAGCTTAACATCTAACATTAAATGGAAGAAATTCTGGTCCTAATATATTAAAAGTAGATATTCCTTAGAAGACTAAACTTAGATTTATGTTTTCAATGTTACGTTTATATTCAAAGCTAAATATAGCACAAAATCAGTATATTTTAATATTACTTTATATTTTATATTTATTTCATCTCTTTCATAAATAAACTGGATGCTTTTGTTATCTTCGCATATTTGAAAACAAAATAACCCTGTTTAATCAGTATCTGGCTAATAGTTGTACTTCTGCCAAATTCACACTATTAATTACAGAATAAATACAATTTTCCTTCATAAATCTTTGAAATTAGTATAATTCCTTATTTGAAATTAATGTTGACTATCCACTTGTTGTTAAGTTAGAGTGATATACCTGCAGTCAAACCAAATTGCTAGCTCATAACACACATACATGGCATGGCCTACAACTGAGTGACAACCCATTTTTTCAGTTGACTTGAGTATTTGAATATAGGAGAAATATCTCCTTATAGTTTTTCTCCTGTATTACTGTAGAACTTCTAGATGCTTGGTCTTCAGTAGGTTTGTGTGTATATGAGTGGTTATCACAGCCTTTTCTGCTCCAGTGCCAATCAGGTGAATAATTATTTTGTTGTCTTTGATCTAAGTTTTCAGTACAGTTTTGTATCCTAAGCCCAAGCTTTTTGAAAAAACAATATCAATGATACAATCATTTTCAAATATTAAAAGTTTGCTTTTTTCCTGTATTTGAGGATACTTTGGAAATATCACCATTGTAGTTTAAGCTGATTCCTTTTTATTTTTTTCTTATCCTATCTCTGTTTTCTCTCAAAAATTTCTAATTTGCAATTATTTTCAGTCTTCAACATATGTAGTGCCATCACTTTCATTGTTAAGGCCACCTCATTAGATAATTTTGGAGTATCTTTCTCTCAGAATTGTTCATTATCTGTAGAATTTTTGAGTTCATTAACTGCTAACTGCCCACCTAAATACCTTTTGTGACCCTTAATTGAAATATATTCCACCCTATCATCATTAAATCTACCCCAGAACCTTGTGTGTGTATATGTGGTGGAAAGTGGGGGCTGACCTGCAAGTGCTTGCTTGTAATACTTTTGCTGTAGAGATTGAATTATCTGGAAATATCAAAATCTTTGTTTAATACTGGGAGCATCTTTCCTACAGAATTCTAAGCTTAAGTCTTATGAGTTGCAATGCTGGATATAACTTACAGATTCTTTCTTCACATAGCTAATTTCTTAAGGTTTTTCCTTTAGAACAAGTACAGTATAGTTGCCAAAGATGTCAAATACCATATTTTAGGGCTTATCTAGACACAGACTCTAATTTGGTTTCTTTATTGAAGCCCAGGTTGGAAAGAGTTAAAATACGTACATTAGAATGTTTGATATTTAAGCTTAAAACTTGTCACACAGGACTATGCAAAACTAACTTTTCCATTTAGGAGAAAATGCTTTTCTATACAGACCAACCAGTTCTTTAGAAATGTGTCATTTTTATGGTTCTAATGTCTCCTTTTTCTCCATTTAATTCCTATTTTTCATGTTTGATTTGTTTCTTCAGCAAATATGTTCATGTCTTTGTGTGAATTTTTGTGTGCTAATGCTGTTACCCACTGACTGACATGCCTCAGTGTCTTGAAAGATTATTTCATCTATTGTAAGATTATTTCCAGATAATTGTATTCTTGATAATACAGGATGCTGGCATCAGCTGTACTAAATGCTGAAAAAAAGCAATGTATTCTGATAATTTTTTATTTGAAATACCATTAAAAAGATACTCAAATGATAGTTCTAATCCATAAATGGGAAGAAATACTAATGATAAAGGCTGCTTCTTTAGAAAGAGTAATCAGCAATAGGCAGATATTTAGTCATGGAACTGGCTAATAGCATACAGTGTGTGAAATCTGATGATTGAAAAAATCAGTAAGCTGACCAGTTAGAGTTCTATCTGACCAATTCTGACTGGCTTTATCTCACCCATTAGCAAAAAAAAAAAAATTAGTGTCATGTACTGAGTGCAAATTACTAAAGGATGATGGACACATTTTCAAGGGTAGCTTTTCTGCTATTTATTTTACATATCTCTTTATGTCTAAGTAAATTGAAAGGAAAAAGCAGTCCTGTGCAAATTAATACATACTTACTGGAGAAGAATACTTCGTTGCAATTTCTTCCTGTTAGCCTTGGCAGGCAGCTCAGCCTCATGCAGTGGCTCTCACTACCGCAGGGTTGGGATGGGGAGAGAAACAGAAGGGTAGAACGGAGAAATCTCGTGAGTTGAGATAAAGACTGTTTAATAGGGTAAACAAAGCTGCAGACACAAACAAATCAAAACAAGGAATTCATTCACCACTTCCCGTAGGCAGGCAGGTGTTTAGCCATCCTCAGGAAAGTGGGGCTCCCTCACACGTAATGGTGACATAGGAAAACACTATCACTCCAAACGTCCTTCCCTTTCTCTTTCTGTCAGCTTTTATTGCTGAGCGTGATGCCATATGGTACAGGACGTCCCTTTGGGCAGTTGGGGTCGGCAGTCCCAGCCGCGGCCTCTCCCAAATACTCGTGCATCCTCAACCTGCACCCTGGTGGGGTGGTCTGAGGAGCAGGAAAGGCCCTGAGGCTGTGCAAGCTGCTCAGAAATAGAACAGTGGTGTCTTAGCAACACTGTTCTGGTCACAAATCCAAAAGGTAGCACCATATCACCTACTATGAAGTAAATTAACTCTAATCAAGCCACAACCAGTACAGCAACTGTCTATACAACCTCCAGCAAAGTTTTAAACCTGACTGTATGTAGTCATTCTTACTGCATTTCTGACTTACTAGGGTATTAATTACTAGGTCTGAAAAATCTGATGTCTAAAAATAGATTACTTGAAGAAATTAATTAAAATTATATAGTTCCACCAAGCTTCTACATGCTGTCCAATGGAATTGGCAAGCTCTTGCTTGAAATTTTCTTTTCATTGTATCTTTACATCACCTGTCTTAGAAGACTAACCTCTCAACTTAGTCACTTAAATTTAGTTAGTGTGTAGTGGATTGACCCTGGCTGGATGCCAGACACCCACCAAAGTGTCTCTATCACTCCCCTCCAAAAATGGACAGAGGAGAGAAAATATAAGGAAGAGTTCATGGGTTGAGATAAGGATGGAAAAAGATCACTTGCCAAATACCATCATGGGCAAAACAGGCTAGAATTAGATATATTAATTGAATTCATTACCAGCAAAATCAGAGCAGGATGAGAAGTAAAATAAGACCTTAAAAACACATTCCCCCCATCCATCGCTGCCCAGCAGCACAGGGAGAGTGTGAATGGGGGTTATGATCAGTTCATCACAAGTTGTTTCTGCCACTGCTCAGGGTCAGGAGTCCTTCCCCTGCTCCAGTGTGGGATCCTTCCCATGGGAGACGGTTGTCCATGAACTCCAGTGTAAGTCCATCTCATGGGCAACAGTTCTCCACAAACTGCTACATTGTGGGTCACTCTTCCCTGGGCTGCAGTCCTTCAAGGACAGGCTGCTCCAGCATGGACTCCTCTCTCCACAGGTCTGCAGGTCCCTGCCAGAAGCCCCTCCAGCACAGGTCTTGCCTGGGCTCACAGTCTCCCCTCAGGCATCCACCTGCTCTGGCATGGATCTCCTCCACAGGCTGCAGGTGGATCTCTGCATCCCCATGGATCTCCATGGACTGCAGGGGCACAGCTGCCTCACCATGGTCTGCAACACAGGCTACAGGGGAATCTCAGCTTCAGCGCCTGGAGCACCTCCTGCCCCTCCTTTGGCACTGACCTTGGGGTCTGCAGAGCTGTTCTGCTCATGTATTCTCACCCTGCTCTTCTCTGGCTGCAATTACATCTGTGCAACAACTTTTTTTTCTTCTTATATACGTTATCACAGAGGCATTACCATCATTTCTAATTTGCCAGCCTTGGCCAACAGCAGTCTTGGAGCTGCCTGGGATCGTTTCTGCCAGACATGATGGAAGCTTCTGGCAGCTTCTCACAGACGCCGCCCCTGTAACCCCCATTGTTACCAAAACCTGGCCGTACAAATCTAATATACTTCTATATAACTCTACATTACATACTCTAGTGTCATCCATTTTTAATTGTGTTTCTCAAGATACTTGAGACAAAACTATTAGTCTTTGCAAAAAATCCAGGGGTCACCTCAGGTGTATATATGTGCATGGACACTTGGATGCTAGAGATTTAACTTACTGACTTTGTGTATGTTATATAGACCAAATGTAAACTAAGAGACCTAACGTCAAGTACATGTTTCTTGAAATCTTGACTTGAATATTTTGCAAAGGGTAGAGATACACCATCTCTACCTTTTTGTCAGGCTTGATAGAGCAGCACTTCATAATGTTCAGCTTATAAGTTACTTAAATGTAACTACAAGTTTACAGCCTAACAATTGCCATTAGTTTGTAATCATAAAATGGTCAAGTGAGCAGTAATTCTCAGAGCACCTTTATCACATATCCTTATGATACATGAAATGCCTTTAGCAGTACTCATACATTTTTATGGAGAGTAAATGAGAGTTGTGTCCCTATGTCCGACTCTAATGGAAATTCGCAGTCTCAGGTGTCAACATAAATCTTTCTGGGAGCTGTACACAGCATTCAGAAACCCAGTAGCAGCTGTTTCTGTCTTCTTCTAAGGTTATGCATTTTTTACCTCTGTATTGTTGTACTGCAGCTGCCAGCAGTTATTTATTATTTTTAATACATGTATATACACACACAATTTAAAAAAATTTATTTTAGAAACTTAGAAACTTCGTTGAACTTCTCTGATCCATTTTGTCCTCTTTTTTCAGGATAAAAGCCTAATTCATTGATGTGACTATTTTTCATTATCCATGTCCATGGCAGATGTTCATAACAAGATACCTGTATAGCTCTATTGACAAAACAATATAGATGTTGGCAAAAATACTAAGAGAATGTTAGTCATTTCTACCTGTTTCTCTTAAGTCTCCGTGATTAGTCTGCAAAGAATTCTGTTAAGCAGAACTCCATTAAACTTACTAGACATCAGTACAAATTTATAACTTTAGGAAATACGTCATAGACAAAATATTTTGTACACAGCCTTTTTTTTTTCTTTAAAAAGCTCACTGGCTGATGTTTATTTTGAAGAAATAAACCCTGAAATTTGGCATTGGAGAAGGAAGATATATGCTGGATATATACTATGCAGTATAAATATATACTAGCTGTAACACTTTCTAGCTATCAGAAAGCACAATTTATAATTTAAATCTATCTGATATTTTGAGGGAAGAGATTTCCTTTGGAGGAAACACTGATTAAAAATCTTGAGCATCTCAATATATGTTGCAAGTTAAAATAATAGTGTTAGAGACAGAAATTCTTGTAATTAAGCATGTTTTAAATTTGCTTGTGGCTAACTTGGAACCTTTGACGTTTTAAATGCATCAACTTTAATGATTTTTAGAATTAAGTTACTCATTAAAATACCTAAACCCCCATACAGATAATATGGAGCTATTTAGAAATGTAGAATTATTTTTTCAACCCAAAATCTGCTATAGTGTATATTGTTAGCAGCAGATAAACATATCTCTTTTTGTTTTTCCCTTTCAGTTCTCCATGTACTTGTATTCACCTCCACTCCTTCATTGTCTTGAAATGTGAAGCATTAAAGATGCGCCAGCATAAAGTGCACTCAGTTATCTTCCCCTTGCTGTGCTGCCAGGATTCTGATTTGCAAATTATCAGATACATCTTCTTTCTCGTCAAAATGTCTTTTACTTTATTATGTACTGCAGAACCATCTGTCACACTGACAGTATTAATATGTGCTGTTTCTATTAGATAGTCTCCATTGTTTAAAGTGAGTGATTTTTCTGGTGAAACTAAATTTTTGTAGCAAGACTGGAGTGTGGAGATGTGTGCTTCTTGCTTCCATTATATTTTTCTTCTTGTTGCTCGTTGTTTACAATTCACATGACAAACATTTTAGCTTCGCTCTGAACTGATGCCCTACTTTACTTGGGGAACATATATTATAAAAGCTGGAGTTGTGCTACATTTAAATGAACCACACAGGCCTACAGCAAAGCTCAGTGAAGAATTTGTTTTCCCCCTGCTATAATAATCTGCCACTTGAATTATCCCCACAGAAATGGTACATATTGCCTCAAGTACTACAGCTTAATCCTGCTTCTGTACAAGTCAGTGCCTACTTTTCCATTCACTTAGCAGGGCATAGTCAACAAGCCTTACATTGTAAATGTGACTATAAAAAGTTTCCTATTTGACAGTCTAATCTTCAGAGATAAATTTATTTATGTATAGTATAAGAAGTTTATAGTACGATAATCTTTACTATCAGGATTATTTTACATACAGAAATAAATCAGTGGTTTACTGCTAGCCTGGCCTTTCAGTTGCTACGGTTCTTACCTGATTTTTTTTTCCTTTCCTACAGATAGTACTCTGATTTATTATATTTTTAAGGAAAATGTTTTACTTTTTTTTTAAATCGATAGTTTGTAACTGCTACATCTTTTGAAGATGCCTCCTCTTTGAAGCTTAATTATTTTTACAAATGATAGCAATTGTATTTTACCTATAACTTGATTGCTAGTAGTTACACTGAATTGTTTGATTTGTTGGGGTTTTCTGTTTGGGTTTTCTGTTTGAGCTTTTTTATGTTGTTTTGTTGTTTTGGTTTTTTTTTTAATTGCAAAAGCTGAAATAGCTGTATCATTTCTTGTCAACTGGGATTGTAATTTTTATACAGAATATAGTTTTTTCTCTACAGTGGTTTCACAGAATCACAGAATGGTTTAGTTTGAAAGGGACCTCTGGAGGTCATCTTGTCCAGTGGCCCTGTTCCAAGCAGTGTCACCTAGAATTGATTGTCAGAACCATGTCCAGATGCATTTGGAATATCTCCATGGATGGAGACTCCACAACTCTGAGCAAACTGTTCCAGTGCTCAGTCACACAGTGAAAAAGTGTTTCCTGATGTTCAGACAGAACCACCTGTGCACAGCTTGTGCCCATCTTTCTCTGCTGCTGGCACTGGGTAGTGCTGAAGAGAGACTGGCTCTGTCCTCTATATGCCCTCCCTTCAGGTATTTACAGACATCTACAAAATCCCCTCTCGAGCCTTCTCTTCTCCAGGCTGAACAGCCACAGTTCCCTTAGCTTTTCTCACTGGGCAGATGCTCTGGTCCCTTTATCATCTTTGTGGCCCTTTACTGCATTCTCTCCGGTAGGTCCATTTATCTCTTGTACTGGGGAGCCCAGAACAGGACCCAGAACTCCAGGTGTGGCCTCACAAGTGCTGAGCAGAGGGTAAGGATCATCTCCCTTAACATGCTGGCAAAGCTCTTCATAATGCAGCCTGGGATAACATTAATATTTTTTGCCATAAGGGCACCTTTGTTGGCTTATGATTTCATGATTATCTTTTTAAAACAAAATTAGGATAGAGTTTTGAAAAATCCTATGTATCCAATGAATAAAAGTAGAGTGGGTTGTTTCTGCTCAAACAAGAATTTTTAATCAAAATGTTAAGGTAAATAACTGTGTTTTTAGAAAGTGAGCTAGATTTGTCATCGATATAGTCTATAAGTTAGAAAGGATTTGATTCTTTACACTGGAACTGCTTTTCAATCTTTGGGTTCAGTGATACTTGCGACTAGTAAATAGGAAAAACTAGTCTCAAATACTTAGTACACACAATCAAGACAGTGGGAATAATCTGCATGAGCACTGATGTGGAGACAGTTTTATTTGTTTTCCATGGAAATTCAAATAGACTATGCAACTACATAGTGACCTGACTACAGTACAGTGGATCAAACACAAAGTTCTTTCAATTTTCTATACTATTCAAGTTCTTTATACCATTTTAAGTCACTGCCTATATTGAAGGGGTTTAAATATTTTTGTTTTGGTTTGGGATTTTTTAATTATGATGCTAAAATATTTGCCAGTATCTATGTTCCAAATAAAGATGGCAGTGAGTTATTAGTCCTTCTTGGCTCTTTCATTTTGAAAAACAAGGATCTTCCGTCTTTTGTTTTATTCTAGCCCCATCTGTAGACTGCAAGGAGTACAGCTATATAGAATATACATAAAGACCTCCAGATATAGCATACTAATGAACTGTGAAATTTAACTTCTCAGCCAGCTGACGATGGATGCCGATCCATGCTGGAGAACATCCAAAAATGCAACCTTTCACAAAGCTCATGCTGAGGTGTCTACCTGGTCAAACACCAAGAACATATGGAATGATACCTATAACCTCAACTTCACTTCCATTACCTGCAGCTGTTTCTGCAAAATTTAGTTTATGTCTGACTGATCTCACGTTACAATAGCATTTTCTAAGCTCTGGCAAGCATTTTACAGAAGTGCATAGAGAAAAAGCTCAATTTCTTCTTAGACTCAAATCCTGAGCTGGTTGAGAGCTGTCTTTGTACTCATCTAGCCCACCTTCAAGTTTTTCTGCAGGCCCTTGATTCAACATTGCTAAAAATTGAGACCTGTTCGAATATTTTATTTAGAAGTGAAGAGCAAATTTGGAGAATGGGTGAATTTAGAGATAGGATGAAATTCTAAAAAGAAAAAAAGAGAGTGGTTATCAAAAATGAATGAATTATTTAGCTGATAACTTGAAATACTTCAGAAAAGACATTACAAAAGAAAAAAAACCAAACTTATTTTCAGTGTTGCATATAATAAAAATGTATGAAGAGAATGACAGGTTATATATTTACTTTTTAAATTTTCCTTTAGAGTCTGGACTCTAGGAAAAAAAAAAGCGCATATCTTCTAAAACCAGCAAATAAATGTAAAACCACTTATTTGTGAGTGTTTGATGAGACAAGGACTGTTAAGATTCTGTCTGACAGGGCACAATATATTGTGTTAGAAAATATATTTTGTAGAGACTCTCCAAAGCAATACAGATTTATTTTCCCACAATTTAACTCCTTTATTGTTTTGTCTTTCTGTGCAAAAGGCTCAGTTGTGGATTATGGGCTACCTGGTAAATGAGGTCTGCTATCTGAGCCTTCCTGTCAGAATATTTTACAGTATTTTATTGCTGCTATATTCTATTACTTCTATAGGCTGCCAAGGAAGAAAACCAAACTTTTTTTTTTTAAACTCCTTTTAAGACCAATATAATTGAAACTAATGGAAAAATGTGCATTATGTTGGTAAGTTTATGATAAATAGCTCTAGGCCTTGCTAACTCTGTCTACCCTAGCTGTATTTCATGTATCCTCCTAAACTGGTTGAGTACGAAGAATAGTGTTTACATTGCATAGGCAGGTGCAATTTATGGCCAAATAGACAAAAAGCAATAAATTTAATTTCAAATTATTATTTTTTATGAAGTCAAACTGTTATGTGAAAGAAGCTTTTAAATATTTCCACTAATTTTTTTATACACTTTGTTGTGGTACTTAAAAAGATGAGACAATCTGTTGTAGCTTGTTTATGAAGGTTTTTTTGATGATGATACAACACAACTAAATATGGATACTGTGTAGAAGTTTTCTGGCATATAAAAGTGATGTCTATTTAAGCAGAGTGAGATGGTGAGCTGTTCAGACTACACAGTTCTGTTGCTAACAAAGTAAACTATGTGCTTCCTGGAGGTGGTTCAGAGCACCTGATTTGGTAACACTGGATTGCCCCCTAGATTCTTACTAAAAAGGGAATTTAAGCCCCCATTTGGCACATGTTCTTTCAAGAAAAGATTCTAAAGGCATCAATCCTTTAAAAAAAAGAAGAAAAGAAAATACAAAATACAGAGGCTGTTGACAAAAATAAACAAACCAAAACCATGGCTTAAAAGTATTAAGAAAAATAGCAATTGTGACTTCTGATGGAAATTGAGAAAATGCCACTTTCAGGCTATGAAAAAAAACCCTGTATTGGCTTGTAATGGATATTTTAGGGCTTTCAAGATTTTGATGTTAATTCTCTGAGAGTAGGTTAGTCATCAGTACAGACTTCGAGCCAGGATTTACTGGGTTATAAGTACGCTTTATGTCAAAATCAGAGAGGTGGCATGTTAGAGTAGTTGTTTAGGTCTAGTCAGTGACCTACTTGCTTGAAGAAAACCCCATAGGATGATTCTTTGCGTATAGACCTGCTTTGCAAAAGTACAGTGTCAAAAAGTAGATCCAGGCAGCCTTAGGACAGTCTTTAAAGCATTATTTATTTGGTAGTTCAAATGCAAGTTCACCTATGAAGATTCACACTTCAGTTTGTGGTCAGACAGTTTCTCAGATCACGCACTAAAAGCCAAACAAGAGTACAGTGTAACACGGTGTCTGGGGAGCAGTTGAGCATAAGGGCTGCATTGACAAGTTTTCTTTTCCTTCTTCTCCTCCCTTGACATCCCTGTCAAATTATGAAAGAAACTAAGGCTTCCATTATTTTGCCCAGACTTTAAATGTAAGTTATGATTCAGCAATTTTAGGTCACTGATTGCTGTTTTCACAATCTTGTGCACTCAGATGAACTCAGACATGCTTGTGCACTCATGCATTCAGAGAACTGTTCCTTGATTATGACAGAAAATATGTGTACCATTTTTTTTTCCCAGAGGTTGGTTGGTTGGTTGTTTACTATAAGAACCTGAAATCCATATTGCTTTCCGCTGAACAGTACAGATCTATATTTAAGGGTCAGTCTTCTGGAAAATTATTTAAATGTTTAGGCACATTTCTTCAATAGTCCATTCAGTTTCAGGAAAATAATGGCTGGTTGAAGATGCAAGACAACTACACGGAACACTTTATTGTCTTTTGCTAAGCATCATGCATCTAGTGTGACAACCCTGATAATGACATGTCAAGTTTGTTGCCAAATCCTAGAGACAAGATATGTCACTTGAAATTCATCTGTTCTACTATTTAGAAATTAAAGAGTCTTCGATGTTCTATTCAGTGAAACCTAAACCCACTTCCTCTCTCACATTTTGGTCTTTAAATTAGAAAGGACACTAAGAAAGAGGATTACAGCATTGATTAAAACATCTGCACACCGAAACACAGTTATAACAGGATGAATAATTAAAAATCAGACTTTAGAAGTTTCTTGTTTGTCAGGGAGACTATTTATTCTTCCACAGAAGATTTTTCTTCCTGCTGGGAACAAGAAGTATAATGAATAAAAGAAACAGAATTCACAGAAAGAATAAACCAGATTAATGTAAAATTAGGGGAAAAAATGTTATCAAAGAAACAAACAATTTAGAATTTATAATGAGGTAGAAGGAATTTAAGCAAAACAAAATAACTGTCAGGGGACATCATGACCTTGCCTTGATTAGGAGTTGGGTAACTGACTATAATGAGTAATGGGCAAGGTGGATAAGAACTGAACACCATGGTACAAGCAGTGGATCAAGAAACAGGAGAGCAATACCTGAAACTGATGGAACAGTGTAGCATGACAAGACTGCAGATTTATGTGATTTGTGGCCCAATCAACATCTGGTTGTAAAACGGCATTGTAATACAGAATTGAGGAAAACACTACAGACATCCAAAACGGTGTAAAAGCAAAGGACTGAGGTGGAACTGAGCCACCACTGAGAACCAAAGAGAGAGGCTGTGTCAGGGCCATGTTCACACTCAACAGCACACACACGCGCATGTAGTCTTGCAGTTAACTGCAACTTACTCTACTTATCACTCCAGTAAGTTGGCACAGCACAGCCTGAGGAAAGTTTTATCCAACCAGTCAAAAATATGTTATCCAAAAAGTCAAAATAAATACAGTTTAATAAGTGAAGGTATGAGAGAAACTAAAAAAGAGATGTAAAGGCATTCATTCATTAGCTTCCACCAACTACACTAAGTTTTCATGAAAGATACTTCAGACACAAAAAATCAGGGTAACTGGGAACAGATAATTTGCATTTTCCCCAGGCAAACCATCTTTAAGCAAGTTGATAGTCATCTGTGACCAGTTCCATCCCTGTGGGAGACCAGGTGATGTTTTTCACTTTGCCTTTAAAAAGGCATTCAAAAGACTTTTCCACAGCATCATTTTAGCCAAACTAAGGGGACGTGAAATGGATGAGTAGATTAAAAGATGTCTGGAAAACTGTCTTGACGTCATCTCAGAAAATAGTGTACAGTAGTTTTACTCCCCACTGGCAACTGTTATAAATGAAGTACCTTATGATTTGACACTGGGACTGATACAATTTAGCACAGATTGAAGAGATCTGGAAAACGGGAGAGAATGTACATTTTACCATGATAGTAACCAAAGTGGGAGAGCAGCCCACCATGTGAGGGGCAGCATTTGCTGCCAGACTTCAACAAACTGGAGGACTGAGTCCTTGAAACCTCATGGACTACAACAGAAGCAAATGCAATGTCTTGCTTGTGGGACTGACTTCCTGCATCAGTGCAGGTGAGGGACTCAGCGACTGAGCTGAAGCTCTGCCAAATATGACTGGGGTGCCCTAAGCAAGTAGGATCAATTTTAATGCAACCTTGTTTTGAGCAGGAGGTTGGACCAGATGATCATCCAGGGGATGCCAGCCTAAGATTTTCTTTGTCTGTCTTCTATGATTTACATGATTTATACAAGGTTATACCAAATCTTCTCTTACTGCATTCTGAGGATGGCTTAGCATGAAACTACATGGCATTTATTCAAAGATTAAACAGGCAAAATGCAAAGATCAGAAGAAAAATTTTACACTGTTCAGAAATCTCTAAAAGATGCCAAGATATCAAAATTTTATCAGCTGTGAGTGGATGCTTTGGAAACAATGGCCCCATAATCATACATAAATTGCGTTACATTAGACATTACAATAAAGCTACAAGTATCTTCAGGTACAGGAGAAAACACCTGGCATTTTGTAGGTGGCTAAATTTAAGTGAACAAGCTAGACGTATCCCTTTGTCTCCTGAGTCACATCTGGCCAACATAGATTTAAGACGCATCAACACATTATGATGATTTGAAAATTACTGTGATCAGGACGAATAATCACAACCCAATACCAAGTTCTCTATGGCTTGTTCCTTCTGTATAGAGATGAAGGAGGAAGACAGATGCCTTTCATATGGTGCCAATCCTGACCCAAATATTTTTCTTCCTTTTTTTTTTTTAATCCCCCTCCACATATTTCAATGGATGCAGAGCTTTTTTAATATCAGAATAAGTAGTTAAATATATCTATCAAGTTAGGAAGTAAATTTAAATGTGTCTATGTTATCAGAAATTAATATATAATTAACATATGTGTTACATCTGGTAGGAAGACAAGATTTCAGGCTCATGCTTGTTATCAAAGATTTATCAGTACATGCTAATTCATTGATACTTTTTTCAAACAAACCAATGAGCACTTCAGCACTGTAGAAAATCAGGCATTACAATTAATCACAGACTGTGTGATCATAAAATGACAAACCACATAACACTACCAGTATCTTTCAATCTCTGTCACTACCATGTTAATCAGCCCTATAATATCATAATGAAATTCTGCCAATCCTGAGGTAGCATGGCCTATGGAATAGTTCCAGAATCGTTCTTGGAATGTCCAGAATTTAACAGTTATACAGAAGATTAATGGGAATAGTTGAAGTTTCTTTCTTCATATTAATTGCCTCCCTCTGCGTCTGTATATATTGAGGTAAAAATGTAACAATCATTTTAATCAGGAAACTAAAACTCCATAACATTTACTGAGTTTTAAAATGGAGGTAGTGTTTTTAATAGAACTAGGGATATTACTTATATTCCTATTAATGGAAACACTAAGAACAAAAGGCCATCCAAAAATTGCATGAAGTATGAAAAGAAACTCACAAAAGAAACCTTCCTCTTTTTTTTTTTTTTACTTGAATAGAAAAGCAGTGTAGTCTTCATTAACAGATAATTATCTAGACATATAATTCTGGTATATGTATATGAATATTACTAGGCTTCTATATTTCTGAAGAGCAGAAAGAAGAAATAATTTGCTTTGAATCATTGTTCTATGGATAGAGTGTGATCAGTAGTCAACAGAGAAGCCTTTTATTTTCACCCCTCTTTAATGGTAACTTCAGAATAACTTATGTCTATAACAGTGCTTTATAAAAGATGTCACTTTCATTTTGTGAATTAACTGAAAATGAAAATAAAATTCTTCTCCCTAAAGACAATAACAGATCACTCCTGTGGTTTTATTAAACCACATGAATTAAGATCGCAGTCAAATAAAAGTTTCTGAACATGGGAGATATTAATATTCACTACAAAATAAGAATATTTGAAAACTACTTAATATTTCTTAAAATCTATTTCAATCACTGACAACTTCCATCTCTGTTACTTTTTAAACAGAACCTCATAAAAGAATCAACACTGAGATAAAAGGGGCAGTTTATCTATGTTCTCCTAATGCAAGACATTTTCTAGTTCTGCTTAAATTGTGTTATTTTTACTATTCTCCCCGTAACTTCTTATATAAGACCACTATTAGATATGAGCATCCAGAAGAAGATGTATCATGTACACATTTTTCCACACCTGGTCTACATCAACATTCCCTGTGATTAATATTATGTGACTTCTTGTGACTCTCAGTAGTATTCCATAACTCTCTATTTCCAAGTTATTAAATGGGTGCAGCACTTTTAAGCAAAGTTCTACTTCGACTGAAGTATTATGAGTGCTTCTATAATGTTTTCAAATGTGAGTGAATTTCAATTACAGACTAGTTCAGGATCACATCTCATTCCATTACTGATGTTCTATGTTTGAACCCAGACCCTAGAGAATAAACATGGGTGCTGTGAACTGATGATGTTATCTGTCCATTTGAAGTGTTTCTCATTAGGTGCTGAGCACAGCCTTCCCCCTCCTCCCTTATATCTTATCTGAAGCCCTGTGCTTTGTTAACACTCCTGTATTAACTTAAGGGTGAGACCACCACAAACTTCACCTTGTAAAAGCTCTTGTCATTCATGTGGTGTTTCTTAGTCCAGCATATTTCTCTGGAGAACAAGTCTTTTTGCGCTTTGATAGACCAGGCAACAATAAATAACAGGAACTCTTCAAGTACCTACAAGAAAGCTGGAGAGGGACTTTTCACAAGGGCATGTAGTGACAGGACAAGTGGTAATGGCTTTAAACTGAAGGAGTGTAGGTTAGGATTAGATATTAGGAAAAAATTATTACTGTGAGGGTGGTGAGACAGTGGAACAGGTGGCCCAGACAAGCTGTGGATGTGTGGGTGCCGCATCCCTGGAAGAGTTCACAGCCAAGTTAGATGGGGTCCTGAGTTACCAGATCTAGTGGGTGGTGTTCCTGCCCATGGTGGGGGTGTTGGAACAAGATGATCTAATGGTCTAAATCCAAACCATTCTGTGAAACCTGGCATATCACCCTAGCAATAATATTCCACCTCTTGGCAAAGACCAACCATTTTGATATGATAAAAAACTTAGCTCACTATATTAATGATGATGTAAGGTTTGGTACTGAAAATGGCAACACAGGTGACGCATCTTTTTGTGTGCAATGGAGACAGCTGGTGTGATTACCTCAAGATTAAAACATATACATTTAAATTTCCACAAGTCCCTGTGTTTAGGTGTAAACATATAGCCAGCCAGCTCTCTATGCTGCTACTGTAGTCAATGAAAACCTCTCAGTACAGTCACTACAGCCTGAAAGGCAAATCAACCTTCCCTAGAGACCTGCAGCCAAGTGTCTGTTTCAGGCTCTGTTGACTAAGCATTCATATAAACGCCACTGCAAATGCCCTAGAGTATCCAAAACTTCCACAATAGACTAGCAGATCTATGGCAGATCTGATAGCAGTCTGCGTCTGCAGCCTCTGAAGCAGTGGCTCACTGGCTCATATCCCTAAGGACAGTCGGCTGTATGTCTCTCTGAGCTTGTTCACTAATTGTACTGGTTAGGTGTTTATCAAATATTATGGAGTTTAAGGAAGGGCATACATTATGTTTTAGTTTATGTAGAGTACACTTTTGAAATATCTTTTAATTGCCTGATTTACTATGCTTTGATTTATATAATTAAGTGGTCTCAAAGTACACAAATAAGATTAATTTTGAGGAAACTAAATCAGATGTATTCCAAAACCACATCTCTGAATGCAATGGGTTTGCCCACAGGACTAGACCATGACTAATTTAAAGCTTAGAAAAATGAAGACAATTGTGAAATGTATACAGATCCTCAGAATCAAATCATTTGATCTTCAGTTCTTCTCCTCTGAGATCACATCTTTTGACGTGAACATAGTTTGAGCCTTAGGTACGCAAGCATATTTTCTTGTTTGCTAAATTTAGATCATAGCTGTATCAGGTATAATAATAACATCAAGTATACACTACCTACTGGATCAAGCATACCTCAATTTGTGAAGGCAATGGGGACATCTTAGAGATAACAATTTTATAGCATCTGTTTTGTGAAAAAAGTTAACAGCTTTAAGAATTATAGACACTGTATGTTATAATCGATACTCTGACCTATATTGGACCTCATAAAAAACTTGTTGCTTCTTCCTCAGTTTAGTAATAAGGCTGTTCTTTAAAAAAAAAGTTAATTACCAGTGTACATATACCATCTGTTACTAGGCACCCTTGTTTAACACTGATTTAAAGCTGTATCAGAGAGGCAAACTGCATTCTTGATTAGTATTGATTGTTGGTGTAGCGTTGACCCAAACAGATTGTAACAGGGGAATTAAGGCTGGTGTGGCTTCAAGAACCACACTCCTCAGTAACATAAAATATAAGATTTATTTACTTTGTGGGATGGGTATAGAAGGGTACAGCATTCCTATTCTACAGCACACACACACATATACACACATTCATACCTACCAAGGCCCCAGATCCTCTGGGGTGGCTGTGTCCAGCACCGTGGACCTGGCAGGGGTAACAGGACAGTCACTCCTGGCTGGGTCCAGTCCTGGTTGGCAGTCTGGCCTTAAGCTGCAGTTCTGTATTTGATGCTGAACCCTCATTGCAGCATCGTGTGTTTGCAAACATGTTCCCCCAAGGGACCACAATTTTCACTACACATTGCTTTTTAATTTCAGTGGTTAGGACAATGGCCTTGCTGGTCAAGTCATCCTAGATAAATCTTTACAACTTTCTTGCCATTTAAGCCAATTAAGGACCATTTCCAGCTCATTGAGTCCAACCACAAACCCAGCACTGCCAAGTGCTCCATTAAACCACCTCCCTAAGTGCCACATCTACTAATCTTTAAATACTTCCAGGGATAGAGACTCAACCCCTTCCCTGGGCAGCCTGTTCTAATGCTTGACCACCCTTTCAGTGAAGAAATTTTTCCTAACATTCAATCTAAACCTTTCCTGTACAATTTGACACCATTTCCTCTTGTTGCATTGCTTCTTCCTGGGAAAGAGAACAACATCCACAGGAATTTGTGGAGAGCGACTCAATGTTTCATACAATTACTGCAATTATTTTACAACTGTATTTTAAATGCAAAAAGAACATAAAATACTTCGAAAACACTACTTACCAAACATTTTTTTCAGATCATTAAATAAATTGTATCTATTAATAGGTTATTCTTAAATTTTGATATATTTATTTAAAGTAAATCTATCTATGGAACACTCCTCTGTTATGCTAACCTTTTTGAGTTTATGTATGTAAAGACATAGTATATGTGTGCATGTGTGTGTATATATATTTGTGTGTATGGGTGTATAGTGATATACCCCAATATTTATATGTATAGCCTCATACGATTTTTGTAGCAACATTTTCTAGCTATCAGAGTGAGCCCCTTCTGAATATTGACATATGGTACTTGATGCATAGCAGAATTGAGCATACAATGAAAATACAAGCAAAACAAAATAGTAACACATTTTGATCACTCATTAGCAGTCTATCATCCTCACCACCTCTATTGCTAGTCACAGTCATGGGTGAACTAAATGCTCTATCACCGAACACCCAGAAAAGTATCTAAGAGGTAAGAGGAAGTAAATGGAAATATTTTCTACACCCTGGTTATGTGGCAAACAGTTTAGCATTGAAGATAGAACTATATGGCCTCATTGAATACTTAAACACTACTCTGTGTGCCTGTTACTTCTACTAGCACTGCAAAATAACCAAATTAGGTTTCACCCTTGCTCAGGAGAGGGTGTAGTTTTGAATGATTATTGTCTTCCTTTGGGATTTTTTCATTACTAGCAGAATAAGATGTCTGAGCAGGTCAGAATACATTATTAGTTGATCAGAACTGAGTCTATGAGTAATCAATTTAAAACAAAATGCATTATGACACATAATATTAAAAATGTAATATATAGTATTTTTGCTTTTTGAGATGGAAGAAAAAGGCTTAAGTGTGCACTATACTACAAATGATAAAGAAACCAGCTGGAAGAAAAAGGAAATTTCTAATGGATATATTTGTCTGTAACTGTGAGCCTTGAAGAGGTTCTTGAAACAGTGATCCTTCTGGCTGCTGAATGCAGAATAGTGGACTCCAGACATGATATTTGAAAAAATGAGGCTATATGTACACAATTATTTTAAATAGAAAATGATAGGCTTAATAAGTAAATTTCTGGAAGCATTTTATGATCTGCTTTAGTTGGATTTTGGTTTTTTTCCAAAAACCTAAGCAGTTAAAAGCTGCAATCTCCCTGAATTTAGAATATATTAGTCTGCAGGGCTACAGCAAATGTTTGATAGAAAGGAAAACAGTCCACTGCTAATGTAATTGGGGATTATGATCCATGTTGAAATTAATTTTTAAATCTATTGCAATATAGAACTAACTATCTTTGACTCCTAGTATGGTAATAATTAATACTTTTAACAGGTGCTAAAATCACTTTTTTCCTTGGGCATCCATATTTCATATTTGGATTACAGTTCTGGTGTTTTGTCTTTTCTTATAGCATGTTCACTATTTTTTCAGGTCCAAATAATAGTTTTTCTCCTCATCCGTCCTTTCCTTTTAATATCTTTATACCAGGAAACAGCTTCCCTGACAAAGAACTACTTGTAACCCTTAGTATTTTGCCAATGTCACTTATTACCAAAATCTAACTGATGATGGAAAAATAAGAAAATGTTGGTGAATTACTAAGTTAAATAATACATTCTTTTGCCTTTTTCAAGCTTTATATATCTATTTATATTATAATACCACTTTCATTACGATTTTCTAGCTGGCAATAGAATCAGAACTCTTGCATATTATAACACTGGAGTAATGATTTCTGATAAATGCAAGGTACATATGCTTCAGTTTTCCATCTAAAAACCAAACAAAACTACAGAAAATTTATGTTTTCTACTAGGCCCTGTTTAGTAGAAAACTTGAGAGTCACATCAAGCATTTTGTTTTCCCAGAACAAGCACCTGTTGAATTATGAGATTATGGTTAATACCCTGAGCAATTTGCCAGCACTTTTATTTATACAGATTTGCACCCTGTGCTTTCTAGCAAATCTCTAAGCACACTTGAAATCAATGGCCTAAAACCAAAAGGACTCTGTTAGCCCTAATCAGATTTTGAAACATCTGCAGCTTTATAATTGACAACTGCTAGATTTAACTCAACTGTCTACAAAATTTTTGTCATAAAACCACAGCAGTGTCTCTTCTTTGTGTATGCAAAGGTGCTTGATACTGATATCTCTGCTGATTTACATCTCAGTCACATTTCACATGGCCTTCTTAGACAACTGCTGCCCAGTTTTCTGCAACTTCTTCATTCAGAAGCAAATGAACATCCAGCATTCCATTTACATCAAAGCACCTGGTCACAGCAACAATACATGTGCTTAAATACATGCACATGCACTTTTAAAGTTGCAGACATCTGCATACATAAATCAAGTGCCTGCCCTAGAAAGAGTTTTCATGAATTTATAAGATTTAATGTCTGCATATGTCTAAGTATTAAAATTTTTTAGGTGCTTTCTTAATCTTTTCAGGAGTATTTACATAGAATGTTAACTTGGCATTCATTCTGAAGTCAACATTCAGAATAGAAAACAAACTCTTTCAAATGCACTTCTTTTGACATATAGTGCTAAAATTGTAACAGACATCTGCAAACGTTAGCATTTATAATGGCAAATCAGTTTTTTTGTATAGAGGCAGTATAAATATGCACACAGGTGTTTACACGGATGCAAGAGCACATATGTATTTAAAAATGAAAGAGAATTAATAATGTATACAAATAGGTATAGTTCCTACTTATGCTTTAAAAAAAGAAAGTGATTACTTTTGAAAGATTTCATCACATTCCAGTTTTAGAATGTTTACCTGAAGAAGCTTATGTACTTGCAAGGGATTATTCTACCATAAAATTCAGTGTATGTGTAGGCATGCACACTTATAAATAAGGGGGGGTTTATTTGCTCAAAGAGAAAAGGAACACTGAAAAATATGAAACTTCCACCTTTTACAAATGTACATCTTTTCAGTTTTTATCTTTAACAGATCAACATTTACTAATGACAGTAGAATTCTGCTGTAGCAAGAAAAGGATTTTATCCCCATATCATATATACTTTAACTTTTGTTGACTGTTGTTTAGATAAACCAAAATAGAACACCACCTGTATATAGAAAAATTAATTCTGCGTCTTTCTCAGCTGAAACATTGCAGGGCCTGGAAGAGCAAAAGATGTAAAGCAGAGGTATTTGCCAAGCCAAAATCCCAATTTCTGTTTTTTCATCATTCAAAAAATTTAATCTGTATACTCTATATTTAACTTTTATAAGACCTAAGCTACTTTCAACACTGTTCTTGATGAACAAGTATACAAATAAAAGCAGGGTTTAGGGCAGATAGAGATATTTCTTCTTGAGGATAGAAGTGTGCAAAGTTTCACACAGGTTAACCACATAACACTTAATGAAGACATTTGGAAAACTTGAGCTGTGATGAATAGAGCCTAAACAAAAGAGGAGGCACTGTGTGCACACTGAACAGTTTTCTACAAGGCATGTGAACTGCCCTGTGTTCAAAAGGGCAGACCTCTCAAGGAAACTTTTGTTGCTGCTATTTTCTACTATTGACATAGAAGGATCATTTCCTGCTGTCACTGAAAGCAGGCTTTAAATATTAACTGGCTTTCATAAGCGTCTATGCAACTTTTATAAATCATTACTGGAGAGTATTAGTCAAAAATGCCATCTATGGAATGTTTTTAAGAAAGGCAGGCTGAAAACACAAGCAATGGCTTAAATTTTTCCTGTTAATTAGTATGAGAAAAGCAGCTGTAAAAATTTGAAATGATTACATATCTTGATAAACATACTCAATTCTGAATTAGTTCAGTGTTTATTGTTTTATTATGTACATATATGTAAAAACAAAATAAAAATTTGAAAAAAAGCAGGAGTTTATTTATATAGCTGTGTCCCCTCTT
The DNA here is from genome assembly GCA_013400975.1 of Atrichornis clamosus. Classification (NCBI taxonomy): domain Eukaryota; kingdom Metazoa; phylum Chordata; class Aves; order Passeriformes; family Menuridae; genus Atrichornis; species Atrichornis clamosus. The sequence continues at coordinate 45,338 of WBMZ01012688.1, forward strand.
CTAATTTATTGGTTAATCATTTACATTGTTGCTGAATGTTCTATAAGGCATTATTATGAAATATAATATAAATCATCATACACCGACATCAGAATTAATCAATTACTGATTATTACTCCTGATTATTCTGTATTTATGTCAGATTGGATTAGCAAGTCACTATAGATTCATTGAAAAAGTTAAGCTAGAGGTTATTACATTATGTAAAATAACATCCTAAATTTAGATAGCTCTAATTTGGCAATTTGTTTATGTTACTTTCTAAATGGCTACCATATGGAATGCTTCAGGAATTTTTATGGGGATAAAACCTCAGTTCTTTCTCACTTGTACTTTGGATGACCTTGAGTATCTCACTTCTCTTTGACTGTGCTCCCATCCCTCTGGCTTCATCTATTTATATTGCTAGCACTTTCTCTTACCGCATGTACAGACCGCAGATCGTGATCTGGCTATTTTGATGTTACATTCATACAAATGATAATAACACTGACAACAATAAATGTATCAGTGGTGTGATTCTGAGTCTATAGGAAAAAAGTGACACTTCAATAGCGGTTTCCTTGCCAGAGAGAAATCAGCTGGAAATAAATAGTTTGTTAAGTCCTGTAAATATATGTATCCTTTTAAGAATTGAACAGGGTCAAGGAGACATAATAGCTGAATGTGCATTATAGCTGAACTAGTATTTTTTTATGGCTTGGCACATTGGAACTGAAATTATTCTCTCCTGTGAAAGTCACTGTTCTAGAATCCCTGCAGTATTTCATTTCTCTTCAAGAATTGCAGGGCAACAGCAGCAAAGCAGTTTGAGTCACTCATGTTCCTTTTAAGGCTTTAGTTCACATTCAGCCAAAGAAGTTAAATTAATGTTTTTCTTGTTGTCAGCAAGAGGCACAAAGAGAAATATATCACTTATAACTTCTATCTAGTGAGCAGTTATTGACTTCAAAAGAACTAGCAGATCAGGCTTAGAAAGGCACTTAGTTCAGTTGTGCAAGGTCCCAGCATTCCTAATTGTGTGACTGAGAGAACAGTAGCATAAGGGAGGCATAAACATTGTAAAGGTTGGAGCAATTTGGGCCTTTCTGTATGTGTTCAGCACACTGTCAGAGTCAGTAAGAACAACAAAATATAAGTGTCTGTGTCTTCTTTCACACTACTGGAAAATGTACCGTAGAAGGTTTGGGGAGACTGAAGATTTATCTGGGGTTTAAATGGCAAAAAGGGATTTGACGGTAGATCTGGACAAATGATTTTCAGTAATTTGGTTCACTGACAAAATCCATGAGGAGGAAAGAACAGGCTAGTTTCATCTTCTGGCAAAACATCTCCCAAGACTATGCTATGTTTGTGGTAATCCCAGTTTCTCTAGTTCAATAAAGGTGACAGATAAACCTTTTCAGATTATGAACCTTATGCAGTCTCTACTGACTTAGCTTCAGTACAGGGCAAGGAAAAAGCAAGACATTTCTAGTTGCCATCTGGGATGGTCTGAGGAGTCCTCTGGGGATGCACCCAAGCACGGACTCAACAGGTATGTGCCCATCTCCACTGCTGCCATTGGAAGGCGTTTTCTCCTTCATTAGCCTCTTCTTGTGTGAGTATGTGGCATGAACTCTCCAGGTGGTGCATTCAGGTGTATGAGAAAGGCAGAAAGTTAACTTTTTTTGGCAGGTTTGGATTGGGATTTTCCCCTGTTTACAGCAGGTTTTGGCATGAGTGTCCCATTCTCAAGCAGTTTGTGGATATTTTATTTATTTCCAAACAGCATTTATCACAGGGAGCTTTTTGCTTGCCTCTTCTTTTTTTATTATTTTTTTTTATTTTTTTTTATTTTTATTCCTCTGGAATTTTTTGTGGGGGTTATTTATATTTATTTCTTGTCTGCTTTCTGGGCCTTTGGTTTTCAGACCTGAGGTTGGGGGTCAAGTTGACTTGTTTGTTTGTTGTCTGTTTCTTTCAGCAGCCTTTCCTCACCCCTGCAGCTGCTGACATGCGTTGTCCCTCATTCTGGTTTAGCCGTGTCCTGGATCCAGGCTGTGGCTATCCATCCCTTCCGGCAGCTTCCAGGGCCTGCCACAGTGTCATGGGTTGACCCTGGCTGGATGCCAGGCAGCGAATGAAAGCTGCTCACTCACTCCCCCTGCAACTGGACAGAGGAGAGAAGATTTAACAAAGGGTTCATGAGTTAAGGACCGGGAGAGCTCACTCATCAAATACCATCACAGGCAAAACAGCCCCATCACAGGCAAAACAGCCTCAAGCTTAAAGACATGAAAGTGAATTTATTATACTAACAGAATCAGAGCAGAATAATGAGAAGGAAAATAAGCCCTTAGATAACATCTTCCCCCACCACTCCATCCTCCCAGCTCTACCTCCTACTCCAGTGGCGCAGGGAGACAGGGAATGGGGGTTTTGGTTAGTCCATCATCTGTGGCTACTTCTGCTGCTCAGGGAGAGGAGTCATTTTCCCTGCTGCACTGTGGGGTCCCTCCCCATCAGAGACAGTTCTCCATGAACTTCTCTGATGTGAGTCCATCTCACGAGCAACAGCTCCCTGTGAACTGCTGCAACGTGAGTCCATCCCACGGGCAGCAGCACCCCTCACACTGCTGCGGCGTGGGTCACTCC
>WBMZ01012688.1:48006-86450 GCA_013400975.1 Atrichornis clamosus
AGTCCTCCAAGGCTGCTTCAGCCTGGGAGCAGGGCCCCTCTCTCCATGGGTCTCCCACAGGATCACAGCCTCCTTCCATGTATCCACCTGCTCTGGTGTGGGCTCCTCCACGGGCTGCAGGTGGATCTCTGCACCCCCGTGGGCCTCCATGGGCTGCAGGGGCACAGCTGCCTCACCACGGCCTTCACCACGGGCCGCAGAGGAATCTCAACTCCGGTGCCTGGAGCACCTCCTGCCCCTCCTTCTTCACTGACCTTGGTGTCTCCATGGTTGTTCCTCTCTCCCCACTCTGGCTAAAATTAAAACTGCACCACCAGTATTGTTTTGATCTTCTTCTTAAATCTGTTATCACAGAGCTGGTACCACTACTTCTAATTGGCCCAGCCTTGGCCAGTGGCACATCCATCTTTGCAGCCAGCCAGGGGTTGGCTCTGCTGGACGTGGTGGAAGCTTCCAGCAGCTTCTCACAGAAGCCACCCCTGCAGCCCCGCCGCTACGAAAAACCAGGCCTTGCAAATGCAATAGACACAGCTAATGGCTTCTGCAAGCCACTACCTGATTGGTGGGATCCTGCCTGTTAGCTGTTTCCTGGTAGGCCAGCTGGTAGGGCAAGAGCAGGGCGCCCCCTTTTGTCTCCATCTTCTCCCCTCACTCCCTCGCACCTGATTTTTGTAGTAGAGAAGACACAGGTCAAATTTGCTGCTCATAGAATAAGATAAACTTCATTATAAGGCCATGATATGTTTAAACTGCATTTTCTTAAACATTAGCAGGGAAGTCTGCCATCTCTGTGTTTCTGTCCTTTCTGTGAACTCGTGGTGCCCCTGAGGAGTGGCACAGCTTTGTGAGCAGCCATGGTGTGAAGCACTGCAGACCAGGGACATGGCTGACTCATGATAAATTCAGGTGTAGCATTGCGTGTTGTACTGTGGTTTGAGCTGTGGAGTGCAATGGAAGTGACTGAAGGCATGGGGACTGTCCCGTGGTGCAGTGGGGGGCATTTCGATGTCTAAACAGCATTGCAGTCAGTGTTGGGATGGGAGAAGGGGAACACAAAATATATAGTGGAGCCATGAACTAGTTTTATCATCCTCGTGCTCTGAATTGCCTAGTTAAGACAGAAGATCACATTAGCAAATAAAATTAGAATTCCTATATCATTTTTTAAATTTTTATTTCTTTTTTAGTAGCTGCCCTTTTTTTTGGTGTTATACTCATACTTCCAATGTCTCTCCATACAATAAAAGCTGACATTTAAAGTCTTGCTTACACAAAATGTGGTGTAGGCTGTGAAAAGCTATGAGGATGTCAATGTCTTTTCTGTGAGAAGGAACACGATGCTGCTGGCAGAGGCTTCTTCCTTCTCATTTTTCTGGGTCCACTTGTGTTTCTTTAATGCAGCCACTCACACACAAAAGGCTATGATTTGTCTGGCAGTGACTTGGGGAGCAAGTGTGACAGTGTCCTTAGAAGGGACATCCCCAGAACTGAAGCTGGAACAGGGGAGGCAGCAGTCTCTGAGCTCAGCATGGATGCTACTACAAAGCAAATCCAGTTCAGACCCAAACAAGCTGAGACAAATCCGAAGACCTTGAAATTTCAGGTCAATATAGGGCGTGTATCCTTCTACTGTTAATGGTACAAATCACATTTATTGGAGTACAGTAGGTGTTAAGGGCAATTGTAATTTTCTTTCTGAATCTGAGACACACATAGGGTAGTAATTGTGGTATGAGACCTCTGGGAAAGCCAAACACTTCTGGAAAAGTAGCAGGAAGCCTGATGGAGTACATTAGGTTGCTGAAATGGCTCCTTGATATCTCTATGCAGGTGACTGAATCCCATCTATAACACTATAGCTACCAAGAAAATGCTAGGAAACTAAAGTAAGCACAAGACACTACACACTGCAGATGGCAAGAATGAAACCTTTAGTCACTATGAAGTTCTAAACACAGCTTAACAAGTAGAATGCACAAAATTGAGTATATAAGGCAGATGTTCAAGGTTGGAGATGCACTTTTAGGCAGATAAGGACTTGAAAATAACCTCCATCTTAGTCCAAGAGGATAGGAAAGTAGTTACATTGTAATAGAAGTGTTTTGTATAGACAGGAGAATATAAATGTCAAAGGTGCTAAAAAGGGATGGATTAAGATAGATAATATATTATTTTGCAAAAAACTTTACAAATACAGTTTATTGCTGAGTACTACCTTGTGGTGTATAATAGGATATGAACTCCAGTGGAGGCATAGCAAGGATCATTTATTAAAGCACATGCAGACTTTTACAGTATTTCTATTAACATCATGTTATTTTCGTCATATATCATGTTCGTCTACGTGTACTATTTTAGCCAATAATATTATTAATCACACACTATTTAGCCAATCATAAAGTTGATCACAAACTATCACGCGTCTTAATATAAGTAACTACTGTTTTAGCATAGGGAACTATTTTCTTAGCAAATATTTTCTCATATAGGGTAGATGCTTGGTTCAGCACAAGCATGTTTCTCTGTTTCTGTTTCTTTCCACATCTATAAACAATGTTGCTTTCTATTACCTTGACAAGTATTTCTTAAATGTTATCTTTGTCTTTTAATAAATGCTCTCTTGTCCTACGCTATCTTTGTACTTATTCTATCCATTTTGGGGTGGGGGAGTGGGAATGGGAAACAGAATACAATTCTTAACTTTAGTCAGGAATTGGATATGATCTGTTCTCAGTAGCAATGATAACTTAGCACAGGTAATCCTAAGTATTTATAAGATACCAGGCAATGTAAGACATAAATTTTCTCTCATATGTAGTAGGTATGCTTGCCCCGAAGGGGAATATCCTGTGCTAAGAAAAAAGGAAAGATGTGAAAAAATGGGGAAAAAAAGTTACTTTTTTTAATTCTTACTACACTAGAAATTGCGAGTACCAATTTCTGTAAATGTTCTTGTTTATTTTTAATATCTATTTTAGTTTTCTGCTTTTACCAAGAGTTGTAGTGTCTGTGCATGTGTTATGGAAGGTATGTATTAGTAACAGAGTCTAAAGATTTTTTTGTCTCCATGCAGGATCTTGCAATTACACAGTATAAGAAGAAAATCAAGTAGTGTTCTAGTTATTGTGAAGAGCTCTTATTTAAAAACTAATTCTTGCTTCATCCCCATTGAAACTTATACAATCTTTCCAAGAAGCTAGCATGTAGTATTGTTTTACATGATTCTTCAACAGTCACCTGGAATAAAGAACAAATGCTTTAGAAATAGCAGAGTAGGTAGAATGTTTGCACTCAGACAGTTCTTCACAGTTCTCTCTTTTTCCACTAATTTCTTTTATTGTGTTTTTAGCTCTCCAAGAATTATTATAGCTTTGTCCGACCTTTCAAAAAGATGCTCTGATTCTTTCTGTGAAAATGCTGTTTTTAAGAGTTTTGAGGGCATTGAGGGCAGTCAGATGTGTCCCCTGACAAATAAACTGACTTGACAGTGTTCTCTACTACTATTAAATGGAGCTGTATGCTCTCCTAAAATGTCTTCTCTGCAGAAATTGCTGTGGATACTAGTAATCTGGACAGATTGCAATATTGTCTGATCATGCTTTTGGGGAATCTAAGGTAACAGGTTTGATTTGAAATGAGCTTTTCCTAGTCATTAAAGACAATATTTTATATGTCACTGTTTATTCTTGCTATGGTAGTTCAATAGCCTTCTTCCCTGACCACCACCATGGGAGTTCCTCATCTCACTTCAGCCAAAGAAACATTAGCAGTTATTAGTCATGGTCGTGGATTGGGAAGCCTGCCTTATGAGGAGAGCCAAAGAGAACTGAGTATAGTCAGTTTTGAGAAAAGAAGGTTTAAGTGGGGAGATGTTATCCAAAGGGTAGCTACAAAGAAGGTACTCCTTTCTTCAAGGAGTTACATAGAGAAGATGAGGAGTCATGGGTACCTGTTACTCCTGAGGAGATTTTGACTGGACACATGAGGAAGATTTGTCACAATGAAAACATTCAGCCATCAGAATAATCTTCACAGGGAAGTGATGGATTGGACAACATTGAATACTTTTAAGATTCAGCTGGACAGGGTGCTGAGTCATTCTGTCTAAACAGCATTTTGCCAAGAAAGCTTGGACCGGATGATCCCTGAGGTTGCTTCCAACATGGTATTCTGTGAAGTAGCATTTTTTCCACGTGGCACTATTGCTTCACTTTTGTAAGTCAATCTGTGTTTGGAAGGAATAAATTTTTGTCAGTGTTTCCAAATTTCATAGTGATTAATACTAGAAGTATGCATTAGAGCCTGTAGGTGTAGAATGCACTAGAGATATGAGAAAAAGCTGAAGAAAAAAAAGGTTCAATTAAATTTTAGGTCCTTTTGCCTCTCCCAGTATGTTGCATTAAAACATCAGTGTCTCAACTGCACAAGAGACATACTTGGTATGTAAAGACAAGAATTTTCTGTAAGATTAATTAGAATCATAAGTCTTGTAAAAAATGTTTTATTAGTCTAGTTACAGAAGTACTAAGGATTACCATGCAAGTTATTCAATTATTGAAGTCCAATCACAGTAATAATAGTTTAATACTTAAAACTGACAAACAAACTTTACACTTCCAATGGTTTCATCCAGGGAGAAAGGGTTATGGTGCATTATGGGTTATGGTCATCCTGAATTCTTTGCCAAGGGAATGCAGCATGGGCTTCTTCTTTCTCACATTTGAGGGGCTTATACTAGGGGACACTTCTAAGCATTTTCTAACACATCCTGTGCCTAGTTTCTTTTGCTCTTCTATGGTACATCTGCATATTTTTATGTGGTTTTTTAATGTTGGAAGCTTGTCTTTTGTTACTCCTAAAGACATTTGCACCCAGCTCCAAACGTACCATCTCTTCAATGATCAGTAGTTAGTGATGATTTCTTGATAGCCTTGATCTGTCATCCTGTTTATGTTTTTCAATGCATCAACTGTTATCCAGTATTTGTGTTCCACAATACCACATAATTTATTCTATGCACAAAAAATGTGTCACTAGAATAATACTTGTTATCACTATCTGTTACTCAGAGGTGTATCTGAATTATTATAAAAAGAGACATATCAGCACACAACTGTACAAAGAAAAGCAAAAATCAAGCAAGTTAGATCAAAGTTTACTAGACCTAAAAAAGCTAAAACAAAGCTCCAGGCAAGGGTAAGACAAGTCCAGACAAATCATAGTTGATAAGCCCCAGTCCACTGGTCTTGCAGTGTTAGAACAAACCCCGTGGTTTCTTGTTCAGCAATACCATATTTACTGAGCTAAGGAACTACAAAAGCGAGACACAGGAAAAACTGTGTTGATATTATTTGTAAAACTGAGAATATATTCTCAAATTGAATCTGTTATAGTTCACTTGTTTTTGAACCGTTCATAGCCAAAATGACTAACACTGAGAATCAGCTGAGACAGCCACTGTTGAATGATCCCTGGGGATTCTAGCAATAAACTATGGGGAGTAGGGAGGTTGGTCTTGACAGCAAATAGCAGCCTGCTAATGAGGTGGTCACAATTTTGTATTATGACTGTTTTATCTGTATCATCACAGTTGGGAAATACAGATGTCTTAAATAGTACTTAAAAAGTTATAGTACAGAACATTCTATATCAGAAGGGTTAACTCTCTGGGTAACATCTCTCCTGTTTTCCTGTAGCATATTGTGACCGTTTAACTTGTTTTGTAAGCTAATATAAACAAAGGAGTTTAATTCAAACACTTACTATGAAGGAACATGAAATCTTGCTAATGATCTTTGTGATTCACAAAAGAAAAGGAAAAGCCTGCCAAAAAAAAAGAAAAATTGCAAAAACAAAACCAAACAAACAAACAAAAAAAACCAAACCAAAACAAAACAAAAAAAAAACCAAAAACACTAAAATTAGCACCTCAGCTGTAACAAGGATCAAATACCAGCATCTTCTGATGCTGACACAGATCACTCAGAGTGTGAACCTGTGAGCAGTTAGTGGAATCAAGCTAACCTGCAGTCCTATTTATATGAGCAGAATTTGCAGACAATAACCAAGAACTTCAGCTTCTTCACCTACTCAATTTTCTGCAAGCTTTTGAGGCAGTGAGAAATGATGCCAACTCCCCAAAGCTCCCTAATTTCATTCTCAAAATTGAAAAGCAGGAGTAGTAAGGGAGAGCAGAATCTCATGCATCTTAAGTGAGGCCGGAGGATTTCTCCTCTTGGTCTGTTACATATTTAAATGTTTACATGTCCAGCCAGGAGTAGGGATGCATGAAAATTCAAAAAATGCAGATGCATTCCCTGCAAGGCATCCAGCCACATGAAACAACATAGTAGTGCCTTTACAGATACATATATAAAATGTATATTTAATTGCTCTCTGGAACCATCAGCCTTCCTTCACCGAAAACGGGGAGATATTATATTACTGGAAGTGGGGGGCAGTACAAATGAAAATTGCTTTCCTTCATTTTCTGTTTTGGTTGGAATAGACTGAAGACCATTTTGACTACTTTTCTCATTTGATGGCAGTTCCAGCAGGAAGAGATCACTAAGAGATTCAGAAGCAATGCCTTTAAGTGGATCTATTAATCTACTAATCTACTAATTCAAAAACTATCTAAAAAATCTACTAATTCAAAACTTTCATGTGCATGGTTCTCAACACAGTCACATACACACAGTCACACACAAGAGCTAATTTAAACCAAGAAAATGGGACGAGTAAATGAAGAATAAGAAAATGATGTCTGATATTAACCTGTTTTGTAGTATCCAGGGTTTTGAATGATTGCCTGGATAGAAGAAAGGTGCGTCAAGACTGATATTATGAGAGTTTGCTTTAGCTAAGGACCTGTGTCTTAGCTTGCTCATTCATGTATAAGAACTATTAGTAAAAAGCTCAGAGACTCTTCTGTTTGAGAAATGATTGACCAGATAATAGCTTTCCTCTATATGAAATTTGACTGCAAATATTGATTATTTTAGCAAACAGCTGAATGGTGGCTTTTCATCAGTTCTGCAAGGACACATGCATGCACACACACATTTCTGCTCCTCCTTTAATTCTGCTCACACTACTGATGTGTGAAGAATTGCATATAGTTTCCAATCGGGTAGGTTAATAAAATAAAGAGTGTGTTAACTCTACTATATTTTCATCAAGGCTTAGTCATTCTGGTTATTTTACTGTATTCATTCTAGCCTGATATTCCACAGATTAACATTTCCTTTAACACTGTCACACCCCACCAATTGTGATTTAGCAAGTACATGATTTATCACTTAATGAGAATGTCCATGTTAAGCACAGTGGGAGCTTTTACTGGCAGTAAAATCTGCTTTTCTCATAGGGAAAATGAAGGCTGAATCCAAGTGGACTGAGAAAGTTTAAGGTCTCTCATAATGAGAATGACCTTAGAAAAAATGGAACTTTTTAATAGCAAATGTTTAGTATGTGTTGTCCCAAAACATTCTTTAAGACTAAAGACACTTACTTGCCATACATTAATTAAAGTGTAGACAATATCCAGAGTAATGCTGTGTGTCCTGAGTAGTTAAAAAGCAGTTTTATTTAGCCTACGCTGCACTTCTATTATTAGTCAGGAATAAAGCTCTAAATATGGTCCTTACTGTCCTATGGTTTCATGATCTTTTTCTTTTCTTTCTATAGAGGTAATTAGTTCTCTATTTTATTAACTCTTTTTCAAGCACAGAACAAAGCTGAAAAGTTGCAGAGCTTCCAGCTCCAATCTTGTCTAAACAATCTGAATCTGTTTTGGGCTGTTACATGCAACATTCCTCCTCTGGGAAAAGGGATGCTTTGCACTAGAGTATCCGGCATAATATGCTGATAGGGTCACTTTTCCAAGAGGATAAAGAATAAGCTGCTTCTGTTTCCTTCATTCTTTACAAAGTGTTGATGTATCAGTTCATTCTGCCTTACATTTACACCTGTGTATATAAATCATGGGTAATAATACGGGGTAGAGAGGGGGCCAAAACTCAGTGATGAATGTCTGATGTCTTTAAACCAGTTAGAGACTTCTGTAAACCTATGGTAAGTTCTGATCATTAGTGAAAATCTGGGGCTGTTAAAAGTGGACATACGGATAAGGTCCCAACCTTGAGGTTCGTAGCCCCTGTTCTAAAAGCAGTTCTCCAAGAGTATGGCACTATTAATTACCCTTTTCAAATTAATGTTACCTTTTGCAAAGATATTGAATAGAAAGTAATTATAAATATGGAGAAGTTCCTGGCTATCAGAATCACAACATTTACAAGACCTGAACCTAGAACTCTTGGACTATGTATGTTACTGCTCTTTTCAACTTAATTTGTCCCTAATAACTATTTTCATACCACTCTAAATTATATTAATCATTGAATGACTTTTCCCATAATCTAAGAAAGAAAGCAGAAAGGAAAAAAGATGACTGTTCTTACTTCAGGTTATCGATCTCTAGTAGCGATTCTTATGCTGGTATGATAAGAACATAACTTCAGATAAATAAATGGAAGAATACCCTCTAAAATCCAATATACACTCAAGTGTACTCTTACTAATTTTTTTTTTATCCACATTCACTATTCTCTAAAATAGAGCTAACATTTCCTGACCACTACATAGAGCTATAATTTATTTTTACTTCATTCTGTGCCAAATTTTACTTCAGAGGTAAATAAACTTGCTTCATTCTAGACGATACATCCAAGGAGAATGCAGAGGAGGGAAGGGAAATAAGAAAAGCAACATGCTATACTTGTACCTTGGGGAAAGCTTCATTGTCAATGCTAAAATTAACAAACACAGCATCTCCTTTGGGAAGGGTTTTAGAGAAAATAATCTGAGAAAAGCTCTTGGGAGACTTCTGTAGATTCCTTCCTGGTTGCTTTCTCAAATTCTCTCCTTAGAACCATGCTTTGAAGTACAACAGGAGAAGCAATTTTCAGTAGTATTAGTGATAAGGCAGCTGACTCATATTACTCTGAACTCAGAGTCATTTGGCTTATGGAGACAATCAGTTTAACCCACTAGTGAAACCACTGTACCAACAAAGATCTGTATTGATCCAACATAGGATCTCAGAAATCACTGAGTTCCCACACAAGTGCACACAATAGTCAATGTTCTTTTTTTCTCCTATCAATTTTTCAGACTCTAAAAGCCATAGAGCTTTTTTTTTTTTTAATCATACAGATTGGTTGAGTTGTCTGCTGCATCATCATCAGCATCTGCAATTTTCAGACCAGATGGATGACCACACAGTAGATAATCTACTTTTATGTGGTGCCTTTGTTTTTCAGTTTTCCATAGGGAATTACTGCATCTGAGCTTTATGTGATAAAAACTCAAAATCTGTAGGCGGTAAAACATGCTTGGATCAGTTTCCACCAAGATAAGCTGATTAGGTGACCTATCCCACACTTTTATTGTTACTTGAAGGTTACGTTTAAGCTCACTGTGGAAGTTGCTTGAAATGTATGATGCAAAGCTTGGAATAGTGAAAAATCTGGAAAAAAGGTTTCTCAGCTGAACTGATTTGCCTAAAGCAATGAAGAGCTTGGCCATTGTTAGGTAATTATAAAAGCTTCCTTTCTGAATCCTCTATCAGCTTCACAGTAACATCCCCATAGCTCTTAATCTCACTTTTAATGAAACAAATATGCCAAAAGTTTCAGTAACTTTTAAAGTGAAACAAAAATGCTATAACAGATTCTATTGCCAATACAGTTTAATGTTCATCATCAACTATAGCATTATGAGGAATAGAAGAAAAAAACACACCAAAACCATAATTACCTGAGGATGCTATTTTATAATTGTGTCGTAAAGTTTTTGTTTGGTTTTTCTGTTTGTTTGGTTTTTTACAGAATATGCTTAAAGTGCGGATCAGTTCATGAAGAAATTCGTGTTATATTACTGTTTTCTGAGATAAGATCCTTAGCAAGTTTCTGGCAAGCCCTGAAGAGCCCTGCTCTCTTTCTTAATTACGGTAAACTGAATTAATTCTTGAGATAGGTAAATAAATTAAGAATTTCAATAGCTATGTAGAAATCATTGGAAAAGCATAGAACTTTGTGATGGGTTAAACTTGGCTGGTTACCAGATGCCCACTCAGCCACTCTTGCACTCCTTCACAATAGGATGGGGAGAGAAAATAAGATGGAGAAGCTCAGGGGTCTGAATAAACACAGGAAGACTGCTGGTTAAAGGACTTGACTTGGGGGAAATGAAAATTATTGATAATTTAAAATATAATAGGGTGGTGAGAAAAAAAACCCCAAAAAATAAAACATCTCCACTCCGCAATCCCCTCAATCTCTTTTTCACAGTTTTTACTTCACTGCTTTGCTCCCAACTCCTGTAGATTTTTCTTCTTCCCCCAGATGGTTTAGGGGTAATGAGAAACAGGGGGTTGTTGTCCTTCATTGTATAAACTGATGACAGTACTTCACATGTATATTAATTTATGAGGCAATATATTTTTATGTGTGTATTGAGGTAAGACACATAAAGTGTAGGCAGATGTGTATGATAAGAAAAAAGAACACACAGAAATTAGAGTAGCTAAGTTTGAAAGAAATGAAAATATCTGAACATTGAAAACTTTATGAATATCACACTGTAACTTGCAAATGAGACGGATTTCATTTTTCAAATTAATATTGGTAGGGTCAGGGCTTTGGCTTGTCCTTGCATATCTTGAGAAAAAACATCAGTTAAATAAAACTTGTCTTTTTATATTTTGTGTGTAAATAAACCTACTTAAAAGGGCAAAAATGATGCATTGACTTGCAGTAAATTGAAACTTACTCTCCAAAAGGTTGGCTGTTAGAGAATAAAGTATAATGAAGACTGAATATTTATTTATCACTGAGAAGAATTTCCCCCCCCAAAATTTAAAGCTTTAAGAAATCATGTTGTAATTATATGTATATTTAAAATGAATCAGTGCTCTTACTCATTTTTTTCTTTGAAATTAAAAAGGTCCTGCAGAAGTTTGTGGTGTTAATACTTCTCATGAAGGTCATGCCTCAGTAGTGCTGAGGGTCAGGTATTTCACATTAAATATCTCTAATAATCCTGAAGTTGGTTAAATTATCTGGTTTTTCTTGCTCTTCCTTCTTGCCTCTCCAAGCTGGCATATGAGCATCGATTAAATGAATGATAAGGTCCATGTTTGATCGATTTTTCACTTTTATAATTTAGACAGTAAAACTTTCTATCACATTTGAAGTTGAGAATTATGGTTGAGATAATAGAGGTCTGATTCCACTGGAAGTTAAAAAGGAAAAAGTTGCCTCGCAAATGTCAAGGCACCTTGTGATCCAAGATGATTAAAACTAAACTGTTTGCTATATGAATCCCAAGGTGCTGCTATATCTCAGCGTCCATGACATTTAGCCAGTGACTTTTCATAGCTTGTTAATAATGTATAGCAATCGCAGTGTAAATTTGCAGTGACAGATCTGGCCTGCTACAGTAGAGCAGTTAACTAGATTTATTTTGGACAGAAAATGCAGATTTGAAAAAGAAAAAAAAAATCATGACTAATGTCAAAAGAGATTGCACATTTACAAGACTCTTTTGGCCAAGACAGTTTCTCAGGAGATGTGCTTTTCACATTGATCTATTATTCTGCCCAACGTCCTGATTACCTAACCAAGAGGTATTAACAAAACATTACCACAGTGATCAAGGTTAGCACTCACCAAAAAAATTGATATCCTAAACAAATTTCGTACTATGGACTGGTCTACAAAATTCATTGATTTTACCAGGTTGAATGAGTCACATAGACAGGTAGGGGTTACAGCATAAATGTTCTAAGTAAATTGCTATTAATCGTTGCTCCCAGATAAACCTAATAAACCTCTGTGTGGTAGAAACCATGTTTTTTCTGAACCTCTCATCTCACTGATACACAAATTATTCATAAGCTGTAAAAGGTCACGAGGCAGATGAAGAAAGAGAGGGAGAGAGAAGGAAAAGGGTAGAGGTAAAAAAAAAGATAGACTCAAAAGATGAGTTCTAAAACAGACTCAAAGAGTGGCGAGGATATATATTAGTGTTGTAGAGAAAAATTTGGCTGACATTTGGGTTCTTGTAGATTTTCTCTGAGGCTGAAAGTTACTAACATAGAAAAAATTTTACTGTTACTATGGATAACAGTTTTGTCATAGATCAAAATTCTTCACTTAATTCTCTCTTTTCTGTCTTTGGTTCAGCTATTGCATTGACATATGCTCAAATTTAGATAATCACTCCTGATAATGATTGATATAAAGGCACAACACAAAAAGGAATATATTTGCACCACATTATGTGCACCTTATGTGAGATAAAAAATCTGCAGGGAATGAGAGGAAAGAGATCTTTGCCAATATTCCTATAAACTGGTCATAAATAAATTGGGAATGCGTTATTCTTGCTGCAAATGAGCACTATTTTTTTGCTGCCTTTCAGTATCAAACTTATGTTTGAT
This sequence comes from Atrichornis clamosus, assembly GCA_013400975.1. Taxonomy (NCBI): domain Eukaryota; kingdom Metazoa; phylum Chordata; class Aves; order Passeriformes; family Menuridae; genus Atrichornis; species Atrichornis clamosus. Next base: position 60,512 of record WBMZ01012688.1, read on the forward strand.
CTTATGTTGGTACCTTTGTAAGTTTAAAAGCTCAGCTTTCACAGTGTATTAGCTTACTTTATCAGATAAGCTCTAGGAGTTATTTGCTAATAAACCTAGATATGCATTTACTTATAAAGACATAAATTGTTTTTTATTAAATGGTAATCAGCATACAAGATTTGCAGTGATCATACCTTGATACGAAAACTATCTTAAGCCCCCCTGTTTTTCATTTGCAGAATGTTCATATTCCAAACACCACATTGCAGTAATGAAGTTTTGTTTGCATCTGATCATGCTTCTTGAACAGAAGCAAACTGAACACTGTGGTATTCTAGTTTTTACCCAAAAAATATAACACATCAATATGTTAAATGCTTGCAATATTCTTGAGTATTCTCTAAATTGAATGATTGTCTGACATGGGCAAAAGGGTATTTTGTACTTATTGATCTATGTGGGACTTGATTTACTAGATATCTAAGTGCTTTCATGGGGTTATGTCTGCCATCTAAATTACAATTTGAAGGCAAAGTCATATTTGTATAACTTTTCTATTTCTGGTGGTGCCACAATCACACTGTATGGTATTATACACTTAATAAATATTTGGAGAGTTTGCAGTACAAAATAGATAATTTTGTCAAGCATATTTACATACACAGATATATATATTTTTCTACCTCATTGTCTATAGAGTTAGGCCCCTGGCTGTAGACTTTATATCTCTGAAGTCTAAAGGCTTTGTAGAGCCTTGAATCTCTGAAGTCTCAAGTCTTTCTGAGTAGGAAATTACACAAAGTTCATCCAAGCTGTACCCTGTGATATCTAGCTGATTCTGTACTATTGATTCTCTCCATGGGAGTTATAGCAACCTGCTCCACTAATCATTCTTGCTCCAACTAGCCATGACCACAGGAGCTCAGTAAACTGCTCTTGTCTTTACTGTCTACTCTTCAGCAAGTGTACACACCACATACCAAAATGTGTCCAGTTGAAGCTGCCAATGGGAGAGTTCTTAAAAAGGCCTTTAAGCTTTTTTTAAATGTTTGACTTTTACAGACTAAAAAAATTAAGCCTACACACCTTAGATACACATAGGTGTAATTGTTTTGTGCAGATATTTTACATAATTGTTTATTTCTTCCAGTTTATGCTGTAAATGCTTTTTTTTATTATTATTTGAAGTTAGTTACAATTATACCAAAGTATAAAGTTACATTTAAATTGAATCTAAGCTGTCACAGTATTCCCTGTGTCTAGCTGTCTTTTTCTAGTAGAATATCCTTTCCATCCTTTTCAAAGCTAGGAGAAGTTGCCCCCTTCAATTTGTTGTTTTGAGTATTTTTTTTTTATATGCTATGTAGACAGTGTGAAGACAAAGGTATCTGAAGAAAACTATTTAAGCTTTCCGTGATCACAATCATCGTCTCCACCCCTTATTCCACTGAATATAGAATAATCCTAGGGCTATTCCATTTGGGTATCTGAAGTTAGGTTGTAACTACTAGGCTTTGACATTTACAGATAGGATCAAAGGGCCAAACCATATCTTCTTAGTGATTTTTTTTTAAATGTTTTGTGGCCAAAAAAACTGGTAGGTTTATGGCTCACTCATTAAGGCATATTTTCCATGTTTTTTCTCTCACATATTATGATTAGATATTTGAAAAGTAGTTGTATGTGCTTCAGTTTGCACATTTTTCAAGCAGTATGCCATAGCTGTCATCTGTAGTTGATGCAGACTTTGTCAAATCTGTTCTTCTGTAATTGTCTTGGTAGATTCCAAATTCTCAATACCCAGAGTGTATTCTATATAAAATGAAACAAACATGGTCTAATAGTAAAAACAAAAATAAACCAAAATATAATTACTGATACATAGTGTAATGATCCCTAAGGAGGTGTTACACATTCCCGTTTCATGGTCCATCCTCCTCTTTTGCTTCATGATCTGAAAAGCTAAGGTAGACACAGCAAGTACCTCATTCTATTGATACCTTCTGTATTCACACAATGTAGCACCTTGAGGAGTAGGTGACATGACTACTTGAATTTACTCAAAGGTACTTTGTTAATGTACTCATCTCCCTCTATGTGAGGCATAAACCTTTATGCTTTTCATTAGTGCCAAGACAACATACAAGATGTGCATCACCCAATTACTAAAAGGAGTTTTTGAATACATTGTCTCATGTGAAATATATCCATGTACAACATGTCTCAGAAGAGTAAATGTTGTAAATACCATTATGGGACCCTGGTTTTTAGAATTTATTTGGATATATGCCTAAAGCTGTGTGTATATATGCAAACGTGTTTCAATAATTAGGTTAGTAAGATTTTTGAACTTTATTAAAGGTCTTGTGAGTCTTGTATAGTTATATGTTGAAATCATAGGGAACTATTTTGATATCAATTATCGCATAGAATTTGCAACCACAAAAATGCAGAAAAGTATTCTCAAGAAGAGTACTATATTATAACTAGAACAATAATGAAAGCACAGTCTCTGAAGGTTGGCTTTTATGCTGTATTTTACATTTGATAGTGCAACTTTGTCAACTAGCAGTTTTTCAAGCACAGACTGCTTTTACTTAGCTAAACTATTTTAGTGAACAGTCTCCCAAGAGTACATTAAGAAAGGTTTGTATTCACCTTGATAGAACCAATACACTGTAATTGAGACTGTTATGCTTGATTATGATCCAGATGTGAAACTCGTGGATGGGTTTTGCCATCATAAATCCCTTAAAAAATCACCATGCATTACAATATGAAACTTGGAACAGTTCCAGTAAAATACTCCTTAAAACTGAAAGGAATATATGATATTGTGTCTTGTTAACGCACATACTTTAGACTCACTGTTTCCACTCAAGGTATATTTTACATGATGTTTATGCATAGTATAACACTTTGGAATGTTGTTTACTTTAGGTGTCTTGCTGGATTTTCTGGACAGTTTTGTGAAATCGAAGTTAATGAGTGTAATTCATCACCTTGTCTACATGGCTCAACCTGTGCAGATCATATCAATGGATACACTTGTAAATGTCAACAAGGTAACTACCATATGACAGAGCAATCTTAAACAATGACGGTTTTGAATTACCACTGTTACTAGTGAGAAAATTGGTAAATCGTATCAAGCTCTTTTGTTGTATGTAACCTATAAGGTACAAAAGGATTAACTATCTCTTTGGCAAGCTTTTTGAATGAAATCTAAAGAGAATTAGCTACTCTAATAAGCATGTTAGAAATGTTTAACACTATAACCAGCTCATTGAGTGAGTCTGAAGACTCACCTAGAACTAGGTTTATTGTGTATGATCTTTACTAATGTAACTTACAGACCAAGCAGTCAAATAATCACTGTTTAACAGCTAGATCATTTCACTACCTATAGAATGAGATTGACTGAAAAGAAATTCTGAACATTTTAAGTAACATTTATTATTGTTGTTGTTATTGTTGTTGTTGTTGCTGTAAGACATACCCATGCTTATTTCCACTGGCCAGGCTTAAAATACATTTTTCGAACAATTATAAAAAGAATGAAAAAAAGCACTTTCTTAAAAGGTGGGAGCTGTTTTCTTATGCTAACATAGATCAACTAAAACAGGTATAGTGACTTAGAAAAGTATAGGAGATTTAGTATTTATACAAAAGCGAAGTTCGCAATCAGCCTGCATTGTCACACAATCAGAAATTTAATCTGTTCAGGACTACTCACAATCTCCTGTCATGTCTATTAACAAAAAGCCTTTTGTCAACCTAAGTAGGATTTCTGCTCCATATGCAGAAGTAGCGTCCTGCTCCATAAGTTACCCTTAAATTAAAAATTGTATGAGTACCTGCCTCCTGAAACTTTAATTTTTCAGTTTAAATCTATTAATTACTATTGTACTGACCAGCACTGCTGAATAATTTCTGTTTTAGTACTGACACAAGGTTTCCTAGTGATTATTTTACATTTTATTTAGATATATTCTGGATTATAAATATTCTGTTAACCCATTATATCTTCATATATCTGATCTAGTTATTTTTCTTGTACTGAAGTACATTCACATTGTTGGTTTCAATTTAAAAGCAAAAAAACCTTACCAAACTCTCCTGATGTCAGGTGACCATATATATATTACAATTTTCTAGAATCTTTCCGGCGATCTATTCATATAATTTCTATTCTTGCTTGTTCTACATTTAAAAGAAAGCACATGGTGAATTGAATATTAATATATTTTACTTTTTTTTTTCATTCTTTGTCCCTAGTGCAGTTTACAAAACTATATGTAAGAGATTTTTCTTAAAAAGGTATGGAAGATACTGAAGCAAGAACATGTGCATGTGTAATGAGGGTCAATTTGACAGTTCATTAATTTGTTTAATTGGTACAAAGGAATGATACTCTAACATGTAAGACTTAAATCTAGGTGTATTTGGCTTACTGGAGGCTGATTAAGTGTAGGGCTACCTTGAACACAGCTTAATATTCTTTAGCCACTTTTTTTAATGCCAAGGAGATACTTGATAATTCAGAAAAACACTATACTCTTAATGCATGAAATGATGAGTGAAATTTTTTTTTTCTTTGCCATACAGAAGGTCAGAATTCATGATAATAAAGATCCTTCTGATCTTAGAAACCTGAGTCCTGACCTATATCCAGTACTGTATGTCTTGTTTCTTCTCAACATAGTTATACAATGGAAATTCCACATGGATAATACTGTATGTCCTCTCACTCCTCCTGGTACTTCATATGGCCATATACCACTCCACCAATACCAATGACTTAAAATATGTATATTTTAGCCATTGCAGTGCCTCACACAGAACATATTGCCAAGTCAAATTTTTTTCTCCTTATTTTTAAAGCTTATTAAAGTAATACTTCAAATATATTTGAATATAGGAATTCAAAAGTTGCTTAGTAGCCAAGGGTTCTGATTGCTGTCTCTATGCAACATGAAAATGCTTGGTATAAGTAGAAGAAGCTTCTCTGGGGCATTGGAACTCATTCCTGCAACTAAAATGTTTTAAACACCTTCCAACCCAAGCATATGTTGCCTTACTTTTGTATTTCTTTTAATAACAGCATTCATAAGTAGGGGTGAAAGATCTCTACATTATTTCTCTACCAGGAAATAATACAGAGAAGGAAGCACATGTGTTAGGTATATACATCATTTTTACATATCTTGATTTTTTCATTAATATGGTATTTTCAAATGTTATTTGAGTCTCTGAAACAGCTGAAGAGATGAGAAGGTCACAGCTCAGAACAGGAGTGAATTTAGAGAGGCAGGGGAACTTTTGAGAGGAATAGCTTTTTGGAAAGTTGCACAACTGAAGAAAGGGATTAGAAGAAAAAAATAGCATCCAAAGACAGAAAGTAGAAATACTTAGAAAAATATCTGCTTTTTTTTTCAGGCTCCTGCTGTTCACATATAATAGGTCTTGGATTTCTCTTCTAAGCTTCACCTATAGAAATATGGAGCTGCAATTGGGGATTTTTTGGTCTGTAAAGGCAACTATGGGAAAGAACTTTCCAGAAGGCAGATAGTTTGATATACTCCTCAGCAGATTCCCTGTTGTAATTTAATGAAACGGAAAAGGGATAGTACCAAGACAGAAATTGGAACAAGGCAGATGATTGCAGCTTTCTGAAAACCCCCAGAGAACAAAGTGAAGCATGTGGTGACAGTATGTGATACCAGGAAAGGGAATTGATTTAGCTCTGACAAATGCATTTTGTAATGGATCATGAATTTTGTCAGCTATTGTCCCAGTAGCAGGCCCCATACCTATAGAATAATAGATGCATGTTCAGGTTCTGTGGCTGCAGCTTCAGGCTGTTCAGGTGCAGAAGCAGCATGGAGAGATGTAAACTGTATTCTAGCAGCACTTCAGACAGCTCAAAAGCAACAACAGCAGCTGCGGGAACTAATACAGGGTCATGGATGAAGTCTTTAGCTGGGCAAGCTGCTCTTCTACCAGTGCAGCTAAGGCAGGACTGGAATGTACCAGGTAGATCCAGTTGATGCGTACTCTGAGGCAAAGGCTGAACAGGGGCAACTAAATTTGTAGCAGCTGACGACTGCTAGAGGGTTTATGGGACTGTTGGGTTTTCCTAGTTAGTTTGTTTAGAAATAGGAAAATGGAGAAAAAACAAATCTGTGATATGTGGGAGTATCACAGCAGAAAATCTGGTGTTCTTCAAAACTAGCTGCATTTTATGGAATTCTGGATTTGTATTTACCAAGCAAATGGACTGCTTCCAGTTCAGCTTAGCCTCCAAGGAGCAAGTTAAAGACAGGCTCAAATTACATGATCTAAAATACAGCTTCCAGATGAGTATTTAGCCTCTAATTTATGAGTGTGCTCAGTTGTTAAGCAGATTTTCATAAGAAATGCATATTAATAAAATTACCAATAATCTGACTAATGAACTATTAGAAGATGGTATTCTCATGGTATTCAAACACAAAGCTGTATTTGCTCAGAAATTATCTTCCTCATTGATCTGGTACAGTAATCTCAGACTTCTCTTTTTAAATTTTTTCCTTTTTTTTTCTACTTTGAGAAACCACAGCCCAAAAAAGTTCATCTAATAATATATATTTATATGTATGTGAGGATGGATGATAGTTACCCATAGCTTTTTTCCATTGACACTCACTAAATGGATGTAGATTTTAATGAGTCTTGGTTTAGGGTTTGCTTGTTGGTTTTTTTTCTGACAGGATGGGAAGGCCTCCACTGCGAGTTGGATGTTGATGAGTGCATATCCAACCCCTGCATACATGGTATCTGTGTTCAGAAGGAGCCCACCTTCGGTTATTCCTGTTTTTGCAAGCCAGGATTTGTGGTGAGATACTGAAATTCTTATCTTTCCCTTTACTTGGCTGTTCATCATTGCACAGAAAATGCTGTATGTAATCCCTTTTCTTTTTAATTTTGCTCAGAATTGTTAATATACTTCTTGAATGAAGTGGTGTCACAGGAGTGACATAGGCTTTATTCCAGTCACCAGGAATTTCTCCCTGTTGCAGTGACTCTGCCCACAATCCTGTAAAGTCAGTATTTTACCATAAGAGCTTGGAAGGTCAAAAATGGTTCTTAACAATGCAAATAATCTGACTAAATTTACTGACAAACTATACTGAGAAGGAAAATACTATTTCATAGGAATTAGTACCATTTTTGTAGGGTAGTTTTTACAGAGTGCAATGAGTACCATTGATACATCCTACAGTCTTCTAAAGGAGACTGGCATTCAAAACAATGTCAAGTGATGAAGGATATACAACTTGAGGGCCACAGTCTTTATATGAAAAACAGTCAGACCCCTATGTTAAAATAATCTCTTTTTTTCATTAAATACTCATACTCATTGTACATGAATAATTGTAATGGAGAAGATAAAAGAAAATCTTTTGAATGCCATATAAAATCACCAGAGGGGAAGCTTAAAATCTGTTTAGAGAAATTATTTTTTCAAGCAGTGCAAAATTTATTGGTACAAATCAGTGTTGCATGACACTCTAGAGATCAAAAGTACAAATAAGCCCAAAAATGGGTTACAAGGAGGATAGAGTCATTGTTATTCAAATTGCTCTTCTGAATGTTACTCTGGCCTAGGGAGTCTTTGATTTGCTTATTACCAAAAGTTGGAATGGTATATTTGATGAGCTATCAGATGCAAGATCTGCTTGTTTTCTTCCTGTTTTCTTCCCCAAGTATTCATTAACAGCTCATTGGTGATGGAGCTCAATAGATATTGGACCCATGGAGGCAGCTTTTCTGTTCGTACATAGCTTGAGCATTAACTGTACAGTACATTGCAGAACAAGCAAGCCCATACATAAGGAAAAGTAATGAACCTTTGAAGTAACTGGATATTTTTATTCCATTATTCATTGTTCTATCTTCAGTCCCTCAAATTCCACTATACTTTGGGAAGGAATATTAAGGAAAGAAAATGATGATGGAGGAACCATACAAAAGTTTTTAACATACCTATCTTCCATGTCAAAGATAAATTATGGTCTAAACATGTCAAGAGGTATATTTGTTAGACCCCAATGGGGTCTAGTTTCTAACCATGAGTAAGTGTGGGGTGGAAACAATGGAACTCAGAGACAAATAAGTATTCAAGGAACTCCAGCTACACTGTGTTATGCAATCTTCTGTAGTCTTTGTCTGTACTGCTACCTGAAGTATGGATCATAAAGTACGGATAGTGAAATCTCCATAAATTTTGAAAAGAAAAGCATAGGCAGTGATATATGAAATAAATGTTTACTTTTGGAGTAAAAACATCTAGATATATACCTACTTATAAATACAAATCTGCACAAACTAAATTATTCCATCCATCTGCATGGAAACTCTTAAAGCACTTACAGGCACTTTCAATGCTATCAAATTTATCTATGACTACTTAATGTACCCTTCATGCACAGTGGAGGTTATCCACATCTGCTTTGTTTCTATGAGTCATAAAATCATAATCAAATGCTCTTCACCATTAAACGTAGTAGTCATAAAAATGTACTAATCTGTCACAGGGAAAGTCAGAATGAAACATAAGTTTTATAAGATTAAGAAAGATTATGAGCTTACTCAAACTGATCATTTGTTCTATGTGTGGAATTAGAGGAAGGAGGAAATGCATGGAAATTGACATTAAATTGTCCTGTTGTTCCTTTTGCTTTGGAATACTGATCCAGTGAGTGATTTTATAAGATGTCATGAGTCTATCAGATAGCTCATCTGCTTGCCAAAACATATTAAGAACTTGATTGAAACAAGCATGAATGTATCTAAATTGTTCCAAACCCCCTCAATTTAACCTTTTCCATTTTAAACCCCAAATAATTCAAACTACTTATAAAAAAAGTAATTTCAGTTTTCATGTCTACATTTCTATCTCTTTCTCTCTTGTCCTTCCTATTATTACTTAATATCATAAATAAATTTAATAGAGTTGACAGAGATCTCAGAAAATATAAGTTTTCTCACATTCTGTGTGAATAGTTAGCCAGGTAGATAAGAAAGACTATTTAAGCATCTTGTGTGAAGGAAAGTGTGTAATGAGTACATGCTTCTTGAGCTCTAGGGAAGGTTTGGATTTTTTCACATGTGCCCCAGTTGCAGGAGAAGATTCAGTCATAAATTATATAATGATGATATGTTGTCAGATATGTCTTCAGGGATGACAGTGTGTGTCTTTTAAGTAGTTACCCATATGTGTAGGATCCTTCTGGGATAGCTGTCTCTCTTCACATAGCCTATTAATGCATTGCAACAGAAGTGTAAATAAAATGAACCTAGGCCTGATTTCAGCATATATTTATTTCACACTTCAAGAATGCATTTAATTCACATAATTATTTCTTAACTTTTTTACAGACCACTGAATATGAACATTTTTACAGTATTACTAGGAAGGAAATTTCAGGCTTCCCATGAGTTTTTACTCTTTATTAAAAAGAGAAAGTGAATGCCTGGTGCAATTTGAAACTGCCACTACGTTTTTCCTTTTCTAAGGGTTATCTGTGAATGCAAGGTATTAACAGGGTGCTATGTGCAGATTTGATAGCAACAGACAACAAACAGTGAGCTGAAAAATACAAAAGAAAGAACATTAGCTTGAAAATCAGAACAAACCATAGGTTTTTAAACATCTAATTCCACTGTAAAAAGTCTTCTGTAAACCTACATACTAATTGAAGATGATTATTTTAACCACTTTTTATTACTGGTGACCATACTGTCCTTGATACTTGGCAATTGCAAATCTGAGGGGAAATTATTTTTATTGATAATTTGTAATGCTAATTTTGACTAAGTCAAAATATTATTTAGTTAAAATGTAAAATATACAACTATACTATTAAGTTAGTTAAGGAATATTTTCAACATGAGATTTCCTTTCAAAAGTGTAAACAGCTTAATATAAGCAAACAACATTTTAGAGTCAAAAGAAAGCAATAATTTTAACTAGCATGACTATGAAATGCAAATTGCCTTCAAAAATGGCTTTTTTTTTTTTTGAAAACTCTCTTTCAGGGACGAAGCTGTGAGCTTAATTACAATGATTGTCTTATACACTCCTGCTCCACTGGGTTTCTTTGTGTTGATGGAATAAACAATATCACCTGTTTACCTACTATGCCCCAAAGCAAGAAAACTGTCACTGAAGAGGCTGAAGTGTTTCCTGCTGAAATTTTAGACAATGACCTTCCATCATCCCTGGCTGTATCTATGGAACTTTGGTCCAAACATGTTTCTCCTGTTTCTCATACAGGCGAGGTGTCCCAAGGTAAGTATAAAGAGTTTCTGAGCAATGCATGCATCAAACTTATTTCCGTGTTAATGCTTTTAAAAAGGTAAGAATGTTGGAAAAGCATTAATTTTCTTCTTAAGAATTTTTTTTTTACTTCCTGTATTTTCTTCTATATTTTTTTATTTACTCCAACATCCTTTCTTAATTGCATTTATATGTAACTGAAAGATTACTCTTTTCTCTCAAAACAATTTTCCCCAGCATCTTTCATGTCCAGTAAAGAAAATTGCACTTTCCCTTAGCTTGGTTTTCAGTTTGCCAGAGTGTACAATTTCATATGCCTCATATTGTGTTCAGTAATCTCTGACCCTAATGCCAATCTCCCCTTCTTCCTTGGCTAGTCAGCAGGAGAGAAAGATAATTTGCCTTACTCCATGGGGAATTTGGCTCTCCTTTCCTAGTTCACGTGTTTTTTGAGTGCTTCTTTTTCTGTGCATCTAGCCGTTGTTTCACTAAAAATATATTAGACAAACCACTCAAAATCTCTGCCATTCTAATTGTTTGTAGTGATGTTTTTGGGAAACCAAAAATTGCCTATCCTATTATTTTAAAAACATTTGCAGAAAAGTTGAAAGTAGCAGAAGTGCAGCATTTTATTGTGAAGGCTTTACCTTCACTGTAACCTGTTCAATCTACTAAAGATACCATTATAGAGACAGCATGTGTATCAGGCATTCTCTTTACAGTTAGTTTCAGAATTTTTTGCTTATATACCTCTTCAAAGTGATTACTTTTATAAAGAAATTAGCCAAGAATCCTGTTTTGTTGTTTGTTTTGTGTTTTAATTTGGGTAAATAAGTTTTAGACAATGTTGGATTTTGGTATACAGAATTGTCTTTTGAGAATATACCTAAATTGTTTTTGCATTCTTAGCAGGTAATATTCCTTCTTGTAAGTAATGACACTGAGTGCAATGCAGTTAGTAAATGACATTAAATCTGCATGTCTTCCAAAATTTCATATCATCTAGTTGACCGATGTTGTCAGTGAATAGCACTTGTAATTTATTCATTTTATAATGATTCAGAGTAGCAGTTTGATTTAGAAATGTAAATACTTCGGTTCTGAACAGTGCAACTTGTTCTGATGCTAGCCCTCAAAAAAAAAAAAAAAAAAAGAACTGTGGGAGTTTTGCAATTACTCAACTCTTGAAGCCACTAAAATTCCTTGTACACTTTTATGAAGAATATGATTTGCAGTGTTGTGTTTATCTTCTATATAATATTTTGGTATTGCTGTCCATGTAATTTGCTGCAGACTCAGTCCAGGCCCAAAGTTTTGGTTTGTTGGTTTTTTTCCTTTACTCTTTTATAGAAGGGGTGTTTTTGCGTTGGTTGGTTTTGGTTGGTTTTTTTTTATTTTTTTTTACATTTTTATCTTTAAAGGACTGAAAAAGGCAGATATTTTCAACTGTGGAATGCTTCTGACCACTCATTTGTCTAAACTGAGCTATGGATTAGGAGAACTAGTTGCTTCTGGAGACTCTTTCACAGTATTCAGGACAGCAACCTCAACAAGTGTTCTCTCTTCATGCTTTCTTAGGTCTTCCACTCACTTCTCAGTAAAAAAAAAAGGTCTAATGTCATACACCTGTACAGTATGTGGCTACTGATACTTCCAGTTTTAAGATCAGTACATTTTCCCCTGCACAATTATGATACAATTTTTTTAATCATTAGTTCCTTAATGACATTTCCTGTTTCCCCTACATAGATTTAATCATTAGAGCAGCACGAGACTGTTGCATTATCTGCCACAGACACGAGTTCAGTAATTAGTGGCATATCAAGGGCTGAAACAGAATTAAGTAGCCAGTCACCACTCTCCTGTGAATTACAGTTTAAACTGATTCTACAAGTGCAACTTCATTTCTTTGTGGGTGGCCTTGAAAGGGTCCTGAAGAATTGGCAGGCATCTTTGCAGCATTAGAAGTGCAGTAGAGATTAAAAAGTGCTTTAATAATTTCTCATTCCCCCAGTAAGATACACACATCTATACCCAGATATCTTCCCTTTGTTGCTTGATCATGAAACTCAAATACAAACTTCTCTTCCCAGTGGAAATCTGCCCATGACTACTTCATCAGCCAGAGACTCAAACATCAAATCAAGGTCTGCTGGTCCTTTGAGTGAGTTAAGCTGAATATGTGCAACATGTTCTATGACTGGATTAAAACTGATGAATTCTCAGACTCAGTTCTGCATATCAAACAGTCCCCATTTTATGAGATGGTTGTGATGAACTCAGGGATATTAACCAGCTGGCACACCCTAATGGGAGCTGCTGCTGTTATTTCTGGGTACTGATTTTCTTCATATATCAAAATAAGATCAGCAAAGTTTGCAGAAATGTCATCCTTTCATCCCACTACTGGAAAGATAAACACGTGGATGGATTAAACTGCTTGTTCTGCCTTTTCCTCCACAAGAATCACATATTCCATTTTTTGATTGATATTGTCTGCCTATTTTGTCTTCAAAGACTATCTCTTTATAATCATAATTTTCATCACTTATCTTCTTTAAAGAGACAAACATAGACTTGACAAAATGATTAGCTACTGTTAAACACCTGAAAACAGAGGAAGTTCAACTATTACTGGAGACAAAACTGCATGATCCAGATATGGAGATCTGTCATTCATGAAGTCAGGGTACTTTCTGAAATATTCAGCTGAGTACTGTATCTCAAGAACTACTTTTCACCCACATAGTAAATAGTAGTTCTGAGTTCAAAACACATCTATTCATAAATGTAGGTGAGACCCTTAAAATATTTTTGAAAACAATCTGATCAAGTGTTCTTATGTATATCTTCTTCCTACAGTAACTTCAGGTATAGACTTACTGATGGATACCCTGAAAAGTTGTCATTGAATCCCCTAGTGATGAGATATCCTACTTGGCGTTATTGGCACAAGTCACATTTGTGCAAACAGAAGTTAGTAAAATTTTAGTGACAAAGCAGTTATCTTTACATACCTGTTATCCTACTACAAGTTCTGCCTTATACAAGTACATTAGCATTACTGTACTGAAATATATGACTGCTGTGCATGATGAAGAACTTCTCATGAATAAGCACTGTTACCTAGACTTCACAATACATCTGCAGTGGAATCAGTTTCTGGCCTTTATCAGCTGATGTTATCTGTTGAGTTTCTCATTTCTGTTCAGAGAACTTTTTGAGGTGGTGGGGTATTTTTATACGAAGATAAAAGTGTCTGTCAAGGTTGCCAGGTGCTCGAAAGAGATTTATTGTCATCAGGCAGCAGCTGATATGGCACCTGCTGCCGTGCCTGACACAGATGGCTATTCTTCATGTTCTGCCACATAGGCTGCTAGATCAATATAGAAGCAGGTTGCAGGCTGCTATAATGCTGACAGGAGATCAGCAACTGAATAGTTTCACCTCACTACAGTAATCTTTTCTGGATTTCAGGTGTAGATTTCATCATACTTAAATATAAATTCAGGAGGTATCTCTATGGTTGCAGTACATAAGTACAATTATTAACATTTTTGAATGTAAAATAGGTACAGAGGAAAATTTATTTTTAACTCTTGAGATAATAGTTTTTTGTATATAGTATAATTAACTTGCCAGTTCTCATTACAAAATGAGACATTTTTTAAAAACAGTACTGTTGTAAGAACATTGCAACATTTCAGAAATAAATTAGGATAATTAAAATAACATGCAAAAAACCATACTAGTTCCAGAATTAAGTGTTAGGAAAAATTGATCAATATGGTCAATTTTTATACTGTACTTTTAGAAAACAAAATGAATATCCATAAAGCCAAGGGGAGGTTTTTCACTTTTATTGCTTTTCATTCTTTGCTTGGGGGTTTGTGTTGGAAAAAAATGGGTTTATATAATTGGTTTAAATCACATAGGAAAAAATAAAGGTATTCTAGACTATGAAAGATATGTATAAAGGTGCCAAAAGAGAAATAAAACATTTTTGGGCGGTATAGGATACAGTTGTTTTCCTGTGAATGCTTGTCTACATAGATTTCATTCTCTGTATCCATGCATAAGTATACAGATCAAATTCTTACTGCCTGAAGTGCCTCCTGATACTGTGCCTGTACACATGAGGTCAAGTTGTCTGAGCATACCAGTGTGGATTCTCAGCTGATAAGATATGACCTAAAAGGAAGTATTTTTCAATATCTTCTTTTCCACAGCTGGATTTTGTTTGGGGTTTTTTTGTTTGTCTGGGTTTTTTCGTTTGTTTGTTTGATTGTGTTTTGTAGTGGAAAAAAAATAGATGAGTAACAACAATGCATCCCCAAAAGTAATACTTGCTATTGTGTTATGCATAAGGAAATCTATGCCTTTTCTTATTGGAAGAAAAAAGACTATTAAAAAGCTAAGTGAGAAATGCTCTTGGATGAGTAAGATCCTTAATGCACTGGTGTATCCATTGTAGAATAAATGTGTCCGGCTGTTAAAATTGATGTACTCTTCTATACTTAATAGACTTAGTGCATTTATTAATAACCTCTCGTATTAAAACTTGAGAGAAAATACTGGTGATCCATCCAGATAACTTGAATTCTCTGAAAAAGATGGGTACTGCATACTTTTAATATATTTTAGGATTTTATTCTCATCTGACAATACAGGAGTACATATTATTACAGCAAGTTCTAAGATAGTTTAAAGTAGCAGGGACCTCTAGAAAAGGACTTTGAGAGATGGGATATATTTGGCAGAAAAATATATTCTTGGATCTGTTCTCCAGGTATGCATTTCCACTGCCATGCCATTGCTTGTGGCAAATAATGTTTAGTAAATACATTTGTTCTTAGAAAAAAAAAATCTGTTTATAGTTATAGAAATGTTTTTATGTGACCAGAGGGAATTATCTAAGTTCTTAACCAAGTCCGTTAGCACTCTGCAAAGTTCTATATGATACATTCAGT
Source organism: Atrichornis clamosus (assembly GCA_013400975.1). Classification (NCBI taxonomy): domain Eukaryota; kingdom Metazoa; phylum Chordata; class Aves; order Passeriformes; family Menuridae; genus Atrichornis; species Atrichornis clamosus. Next base: position 75,788 of record WBMZ01012688.1, read on the forward strand.
TTCCCATGATCTGCCAGTGAGCAAGTGCCCAATAAAAAAAATTGACACCAACTGAATGCAGGGAACTTTCTTTCCTTTCCCTCTTTCTTTCATTCTCTCTTTCTTTCTTATTCTTTCTTTCTTTCCTTCTTTCTTTCCTTATTTCTTTCTTTCTTTTCTTCTTTCCCTCTTTCTTTCATTCCCTTTCTTTCTTTCTTTCTTTCTTTCTTTCTTTCTTTCTTTCTTTCTTTCTTTCTTTCTTTCTTTCTTTCTTTCTTTCTTTCTTTCTTTCTTTCTTTCTTTCTTTCTTTCTTTCTTTCTTTCTTTCTTTCTTTCTTTCTTTCTTTCTTTCTTTCTTTCTTTCTTTCTTTCTTTCTTTCTTTCTTTCTTTCTTTCTTTCTTTCTTTCTTTCTTTCTTTCTTTCTTTCTTTCTTTCTTTCTTTCTTTCTTTCTTTCTTTCTTTCTTTCTTTCTTTCTTTCTTTCTTTCTTTCTTTCTTTCTTTCTTTCTTTCTTTCTTTCTTTCTTTCTTTCTTTCTTTCTTTCTTTCTTTCTTTCTTTCTTTCTTTCTTTCTTTCTTTCTTTCTTTCTTTCTTTCTTTCTTTCTTTCTTTCTTTCTTTCTTTCTTTCTTTCTTTCTTTCTTTCTTTCTTTCTTTCTTTCTTTCTTTCTTTCTTTCTTTCTTTCTTTCTTTCTTTCTTTCTTTCTTTCTTTCTTTCTTTCTTTCTTTCTTTCTTTCTTTCTTTCTTTCTTTCTTTCTTTCTTTCTTTCTTTCTTTCTTTCTTTCTTTCTTTCTTTCTTTCTTTCTTTCTTTCTTTCTTTCTTTCTTTCTTTCTTTCTTTCTTTCTTTCTTTCTTTCTTTCTTTCTTTCTTTCTTTCTTTCTTTCTTTCTTTCTTTCTTTCTTTCTTTCTTTCTTTCTTTCTTTCTTTCTTTCTTTCTTTCTTTCTTTCTTTCTTTCTTTCTTTCTTTCTTTCTTTCTTTCTTTCTTTCTTTCTTCTTTCTTTCTTTCTTTCTTTCTTTCTTTCTTTCTTTCTTTTTCTTTCTTTCTTTTTCTTTCTTTCTTTCTTTCTTTCTTTCTTTCTTTCTTTCTTTCTTTCTTTCACAGCCAAGTATTGGAAGAGGTTGCCCAGAGAGATTGAAGAGATTCCATCCTTGGCGATATTTAGAATTCAACTGGACAATGTCCTGAGAAACCTGTTGCAGCTGACCCTGCTGTGAACTGGTAAGCTTAAGTTAGCTGAACTCCAGAAGTCGCTTCCAACCTCGGTTATCTGGGATTCTGTGATTCCCTGTAATTGTTAGGACAGAATTGCCTTTCAGACATTGTTTATAAAGATTTTTAGAATTTACTTCTATGCAAGTATCCAGTTAGTCACTGAGTGGGATTGGTCTTACCTGTATCTATCCATTAATTATTCTGTGCAAGCTGTATCACTCTGTAGTAAATGAAGAGAAATAGCACCATCTGCTTTAGATACCTGTTCTGGGATAGGATACAAACTTTTCTCCTTTCCTCAATATATACTATTCTGCTTCTTTTTACTTTAGCATTTGGCAAAGGACCTGAATATTGCTTCAACTTTTCTGTTCGTGCTCACAAAGACATTTAAAAGACAAAACCCAGTAGAACCAGATATGAATGTTAACAACACATGTCAGAGAAATAGAGCTACTACAGAGCAGCTAACTGGATTTACTTCTATTATTTATGGATAAAAACATACATTAAACATACTTTACTGAAGTGGATTTTCATCCCTCTATTGAGTCACCTACTTTCACTTCCTAAAATGTGTTTAATGTTTCATTATTTCCTTTAAGACTGCATAACATATGAAGTACATTCTGAAAATATTATTAACAATACTCAAATTGGCACATTACTACAAAGCTCTTCATAATCAGTATTATATTGTTTAAAATCTTGCTCTGCAAAATTTCAAATTTTGATTAAGTTATTAATTAAACACTCCTAGCAGAAAGCCAAATTCAGAGTTTCGGTTTTTACACACTGTTTTCCTTCATAATGTAATGCTTTTTCAACTTTTTACTTAATCAAGTTCTATTCTGTTATAGCAAACAATGTACACCTGGTTTCTGAAAAATGTTGAAATTGCATGACACCTTTGCCTTCTAATCCTGCTTTATCATACTGAATTGTGTATGTTATATTCACTAGATTTGTCATCACTCTCATTATTCCTTTAAGCTTTGTCTTTTATCAGTTCTGCCAGACATATTATTATTCATCCCATTTCAGTTTCCCTGTTCTCAGTAGCTGTAATCATATGCTGGTTTCTAACACATCTTGTTATATCTGAAGTTACTAGCTGTGTAGGTTAACATGGAATTTCATGCAAAGTGAGTATTTTGAACCCTGATCCTTTATTTGCACTATTTTTGTAACTGCTAGAAGCTTGAACTTGGTAGCTTTCCAGACCTCTTTCACAAGCAGTCGTTTTCCCTAGAGTTCTGATAAAGAAGACATAGAAGTGTTAACGCAAGCCTGGCCTGCTTCTGCTTTTATTTAAGTGCAACCTGCAGGCAAAAGCATTTTGATAGTCTGTAACTTTTAGGTGTATTTTCTTGCTCTGATTGCTTTGTGCTCAGACTTCAGAGCAAGACAGGTATATAGGAAAATCTGTGGGAATTCCACATAAATGGCTGTCACAAGGAAAAATTTTTGTAAAAACCTCAAATCCTTTGTTTAAAAACTATACATAAATAGATATTTTCTAGGTTTCTATATCAAAATGAATGTACTCATAGGAAATAGCAACTGGCTACACCATTCAAGCCCATGGGGCAAGATGAGATCCACCCAATAGTACTGAAGAAAGTGCTCACTGAGCCATTTGCTCTCATTTAGAATCATAGAGTCATAGAAGCACAAAATGGTCTGGGTTGGAAGAAATCTTAAAGATCTTCTAGTTCCAACCTCGCTACCATGGAAAGGGATGCTACTCACTAGATCAAGTTGCTCAGGGCCCCATTCAACCTGGCCTTGAACACTTCCAGGGGCATCCACAGCTTTTCTGGGCAACCTGTTCCAGGGCTTCACCACCCTCTGAATAAGGAATTTATTCCTAATATCTAATCTAAACCTGCCCTCTTTCAGTTTAAAATCATTGCCCCTTGTTACTTATCTCTATCTGCCCATAAAAAGGTCTCTCTTTTCTCCTTTTTATAAGCCCCCTTAAGGTACTGGAAGGCTGCAATGAGGTGTCACCAAGTCTTCTCTTCTCCAGGCTGAACAACCCCAGATCTCTCAGCCTGTCTTTGTAGGAAAGGTGCTCCAGCCCTCTGATCATTTTTGTGGCCTCCTCTGGACCCACTTGAACAGTTCCACATCCTCCTTCTGTTGAGGACCCCAGAGCTGTATGCAATACTCAAGGTAAGGTTTCACAGGGGCAGAGTAGAGGGGTAGAATCACCTCCCTTGACCTGCTGGCCATTCCTCTTTTGATGCACCCTGGGATGCTTTTGGCCTTCTGGTCTGTGGCCGCACACTGTGGCTCACATCCAGCTTTTCATCCACGAGAATCCCTGAGTCCTTCTCCACAGGGCTACTCCCAATGAGTTCTTTTCCCATTTTGTACTCATGTCTGGGTTGCCTTGACCCAAGTGCAGCATTTTGCACTTGGACTTGTTGAACTTCACGAGGTTCCCATGGTCATAGTCAAGTCATGTTGAGAAATAGTTTTTCGATTCTGAAAATACTGCCTTTTAACTTCACTTCATCAAATATTTAGCTCCAAATTCGATAATCCTTAGTATCCACCTCACGAAATACGTGTAGTAAATGCTGTTTCTTTACTGTTTAAACATTGCTCAGATATATAAAAAGTCTATCAACATTTTTTAATGTCATACTTTCAAATCTGTCATCCAGTTTGTCATAACAATGCAGAATTATTTGAATTTTTGAAAACATCACTATGTGGCTAATGTCCAATCTATATTTTTATATGACTCTTTTTAAATATAAGTAAAATGTTGATAATGGAGGTAAAATGATATCTCAGATGATATTTCTAATTACAGTGAAATACGGAAGAGAAATTTCAGAACAAATAAAGAGAATAAATTTTACTCATTTGAAAATAGTATCACAATCTAGCATGTGGCAAGTCCACAGTATTATAGCAGCTATGGCTTATTTATAAGAAAATGGAATTGACAAAGTGTGAAATACTTTCATTCATACAAATGAATGAGTGTACATAATATACAAAAAGTTTAAACACATAAATGAACGACAGTTCACAGATTGTAACGCTGAAGTCCACCCTAATGTATATAACACGTATATAACATGTATATAACACCTAGTAAGCCTGTAACATTCACAGTATTGAAAATTACACTGTAACTGAAGGGCATAGAAGAGGTGTTGATGAGTCGATGGGACATTACAGTTTCATAGATAGTGAGGTTAAAAAAGTCTACCCCTTTAATAATTTAATGTTCCTGACATTCCTTCACATTTTCATTTATTTTATTATGCACTATTAGTCAAATGAAACTGAGAGCAATGAACCCAGTCTGTTAAATTAGGTCACCTCATTTTAATTTCAGAAATATTTTACCTTGATTTTTACACTTTGTGTTTTCTAAGTTATCAGGAGACATAAAAACCATAAAAATATATAACTCAAAAAATATAACAGAATCATAATGACTTTGGGTGATATTTTTGCTAACCATTTTAAAAACTACGATGAGAAATTAACTCGTGGTATTTTGTAATATCTGACTGTAGATTATACTGACTAGTTTCTTTCCATAAAATTAACAAGAAGACTTTTAAAGGAGATAACATACAAGGATATATCTATAATGAAAGCCTTTTTACTGATGATTGTGATTCACAGCAATAAAAAATGCTTTGTACAAATGGCGAAATAACCTCTTTAGTTATATATATATATGATAACTATATCCTATATATGGTAACTATATCCCAGCACAAGAAGGAAAGAAGGACATCCCTACACAGGAAGGACATTGACCTATTAGAGCAAGTCCAGAGGAGGGCCGCCTAAATGATTAGAGGGATAGAGCACCTGTCCTGTAGGGAAAGGCTGAGACAATTCGTATTTTTCAGCCTGGAGAAGAGAAGGCTTCAGGGTGATCTAATTGCAGCCTTCCAGTACCTGAAGGGAGCCTACAAGGAAGATAGAGAGAGACTCTTTACAAGAGGATGTAGTGACAGAACAAGGGGGAATGGATTCAAACTGAGAGTAGGTTTAGATTAGATATTAGGAAGAAATTCTTCACTGTGAGGGTGATGAGGCACTGGAACCAGTTGCCTAGAGAAGTTGTGTGTTTCCCATCCTTGGAAGTGTTCAGAGCCGGGTTGAAAGGGGCTCTGAGCAATGTAGTCCAGTGAAAGATGTCCCTGGCCATGACAGTGAGGTTGGAACTAGACAATCATTAAGATTCCTTTGAACCCAAGCTATTCTATGATTCTATGGTATTTGCCAAATATGTAATTAGATTTAGCTTTCAAAAATAATGTTACTATTTTAGATAGGATATTGTTGTTCTAGAAAAAAAAAATATAGCAGTTACAGATTCTTACCTGTGGTAAGTTAAAATTCCCTTTTGAGTTGACAACTATCTTCTGCTTTCTAACCTTCAAAAATGTCCTAGTAATATTTAAACATCTTCTAGGCTTTGCCTTACCCATCTGCACAGAGGTTCATTTTGCTCGATATTTCCAGCTAATTTAAAGCAGAAAGAATCATGATATTGGGAATAAAACTCTTGGTATACCTGCCAATGATAGCAGATGTTGAGTTTCAGGTATGAAGTAATTTGAGAAGAGTATCTATGACAGTTAGTAGCTCCTGTCATTTAGAGTTTCAAAGCCAGTGAGATCTATGAGCAGCATCTACTCCTGGAACCGAGAGATCCTCAATAGCATCTTCTGTCTTTGAAAAACAGTACTTTAAGGAACTCCCTACAAGCGTAGTTAAATTCTATATGATTAGGAAAAACAAACAAAAACTGACAAAATAGTTGAATAGTACAGGTATTTCCAGCTTAGGAAAGTTGTTTTCCCAGTAACTCAAAAGATTTTCTTGGTTTTTTAAAAATACTATCAATATTCTATGTTAAGATTGATTTAATTTGTAGGTTTTTGAACCAACTGAACTTTATAAGATTCATCAGCATACCACGTGTACTGTTTTGAAAATCTTAAAATGTCACTTGTGTGGTAGGTTTTGAGGAGCCTAAAATAATTAGGATTAATTTTCTTTGAAGAATAGCAAATGACAGATATGAGGTATTCCATGCAGCTCACATTTTGCATTTACATTTTGGAGCAGTTAGTGCAATTACTGAATTAATTATGCTTTGCTCTTAAACCTTATTTTGAATATATTCAAAATAAATCATAATGATCAACTTCTGCAGTTTAATATAACAAAGAATTTTAGAGTCATAAGAACCTCTACTAAGATTTTGTCATGTTATTTCTTTCAAAAACATATTATTTGGTATAATATGAGAAGCATTCCAAATGCACAGATTTCTCTTCAAAGATACTGTTACATGCCCTGGAGTTAGGTTATCCTAAGGGATGATTTAGCAGCATTCAGGAAGTGTAAGCACTGTCACTTCAGCTGTTCCTTCAGCTTACTTGAGAAAGTAAAGAGGTTCCTGTATTATTCCCTTGAGCAAGTAGCTGCTCACCAGCAATAAGTTCTGAGAGTATCTGGGATCTGAACCAAAGGCAGGAATACAATAGGAGGGTTGCACTATTGGATTCTAGTACAAGGTCTCTAGTCCTGTAATTGAAAAACATTGTTCAAAATCTGAGAAAACTTGGCCAGAACTGAAGTTTAAATAATGTGAAATCCTAGAACTACATCCTGCTCAGAAAAAAATAATAAATATTTAATGGAAAATAATTCTTTTCCCTTGGTTGGGATCTCTCCTTGCATGGACATTGCAGTAAAATAGAGGAACTGTTGGCTAACCATTATCTATAAGTCTCAGTTTTATTCCTGAATCAGTCATATCTATACAGATGTAAAGAGGGTAGTGTGCTTTTCAAAAAAAAAGAAGGAAAAAACCATCCTTTAAAATGCTATGATATGTGTTTGCAATGAAGGAAGTTGTAGGATGGGGAGGGTTAAGGGGAAAAGCGTATGACATGGATGGGTCAGGAATATTGTAGGGTCAGGACAGGATAAACAGAAGTGTATGCACAGTGAGATAACAGGGGATAGGATACTCAGGATGACATGTTTAGGAACAAGGCTTGAAATGGTACAACAGGTTAATGGCTCTGAAGAAAACTGAGGTGCCTGTACTCTTCTTGGATACCCCTCAGTTTCTGTCAACATGTCAATCCTAAAAATTTCCATATTTACCCTGGTGGAAGCAAGTGGTAATACCTTCTTATGAGTAAAGCAGTAGCCCTCCTAGAGCCTGTCATGTCACCTCACTATTTTACTCTCTCATTACCTCAAATTTTAACAAGCTTCTAGAGTTATGAGCAACAGTGGGTTCTGCACCTCAGACCTTTGACCAGGGGGTTTGTCTTGTTCCAGGTAGCCAGTAAATCTTTTTCTGCAGTTGTGGAAAACATAAAATGACTTCATAAGCCAATCCTATTTTTTCCTTTGAATGTCACATGGGTCACTTTGTCATAAAGACTAAACTGATTACTCAATACTCTTGAGATAATTGTGCCTGGCTAACAGTAAGCTGCCCTGTGACTTGGCTTGACCTCCCAACAATTTTTCATACATAGCATTTCTTTTTTCTTCTCTTGAAAAGAAAGGCACAACCCATTTTTCACTATTAGTAAGTACAAGTGTGGAGCTGGAGCAATTTCTCTCAGGCCTCTGTTGTCTCAGCTCTGCTTCAGAAATTAGAGGTGCCTTAAATGCCTTTATATAACTGTTCCCAGCACTGTCCACGTGTGTATAACTAGTTTTAAAGTGCCTGTTTGCAGAAGAAAAAGGCTATGCCTATTCTGCATATCGGAATAAGTCAAGAATATACCAAGGGAAAAGTGTTTTTTCATTCTTACTGTCTGAAAAGCTGCTTCCCATCTACAAGTTGTGACTTAGAGCTTTTTGGTAACTATTTTCTGTGTTTGGGACTGAAAAAAATAGTGCTTTAGCCTATCTTGCATAATTTATTGTAAAAGTTCTGTTTTTCCATCCAGGCTGGACAGGTGCAAGGCTGTTAATCCTTACTTACATAATGATTTGCATTGTAGCCAACTGTCATATATTCAAATACCAAAGAAATGCTGCAGTTTAAAGTATCACAAGCACTAAATCATATGGCAATTCAGTCATTGTGTGTATCACAAGAAGGTTTTGTACTAGTAACTCTAAAAAAATAATTTGAGAATAATTGTTTAGAACTATTTGGTGTTCAGAATTTATTTAGTATCACAATAATTGAGTCAGGAGAGTTTGGAGGGGATAAAAGTACTGAAGATAGTCACTTTAGAAACATGAGTTAAAATCCCATCCAGTCTTTCATGAAATAAGTAGGAATGAAACAATCAGAATATTTTTCCTTGCACAAAACTGCAATTCTGTTCCAATGTAATGTTTCTGTCATGGGTGTCATTGTGTCTTTAAATCCTTGAGCCAACTGATCACCTATCCCCCTTATGAAGCTGTGCTGGCTGTGACTGATGACTGTGTTGTCCAGGTATTTTTCAATACATCCCAGGATAGTATTTCCCATTATTTTACCGGGCACTGAAGTTGCCTGCACTGAGACTGACAGGCGTGTAGTTGGAGGGATCCTCCTTGAAAACTGGGAAATGTGCTAGCTTCCAGTTAGCTGGCACCTTTCCGGATTCCTAAGACAGCTTGAAAATGTAAGATTTTAATGGATTACTTTATCTTTGTAAATATTTGTAAAAATCATCGTCCTTTTGTTGTGAGAGGAATTTTTATTGCTTTTATACTTTAATATAGAAGCACTCTAAGGGAAATGGAATTTTAGACAAAAGACAGAATTATTAGTAGTGCAGAAAGAAATTAATTTTTTTATATATATCTCTATATAAAAATGAGACATCTTAAGCATTCTTTTAAGGATTAACCTCAGCATGGCTCTTTGTATCTGCATTTGATTTGAGGGGTAAGACCTATCCAGTACACAATACTTTTCTCTGTGGAAGAGAGAAAAAAAAGTCTCTGATACTGAACAATCTGCTGCATGGTTTTTATTCTGAAGGGCATGTTTCAAACTTCGTAATATGTAATGCTCTAGTAGTAGCTCTTCCTTTGAAAGTTAGCCTTGGAACCAGGTGTTGCAGTTATTCTGGTTTTGTGGCTTCTGCAAACCCTTTTCATAAGAGTGTATTTCAGACCTCTAGAAATATCATGATCTCTAAATCTGAAAGACAGTCAGCCTCTGAAACTATAGTACTCTTCCATATGTTGCTCTTTCTGATGTGTAGTATCTGATTAGCCCACCTGTCTCTCCATGAATCTTCATATTTGGAAGAGGGAGAATCAGTACTTGTTTAGGTACTCTTAACTACAGCTTTAAGCTGTGGCCATATGACTAGATTTATGTGAATGCGGTTACAACAGAGGTCTTTTAGGCCATAAAATGTTTATTTTTTGTTAAATTTATTTTAATATTTTGGAATTAAAAATCTTGAATTTCAAAATGAAAGAAGAGAAATTAAGAATTTCATTACCATGATTAGAAATGGACTTCATTTGCTACATTTATTTTTTTACTGGTTTATATTAAAAAGCAGCAGCAGGGAAGAAGTGAAGGGATTTAATTTTTTTTCTGTATCATGCTTTGAAGCGGATAGATCTATTATTCTACTTATTTCTTAAGTTAATTCTTCTATCTAAAATATGTGAGTGATTTTTTACTTCTAGTAATTGCTTGCCTCTTTTATTCCTCCTTTCTTCTTAACCTTAAATGTACAAAGGAAATAGAGTGTGTATCAACAATGCTCTGGTGCTGAGTTATAATCCTGACCACCTCTAAAATTGTGAGCCATTAAATCTTACAGTTTTTATTTAAGACCACTGGACAGCCATCATGTTGAAAGATAGTTTCCTGTTGAAGACTGAAAAATAGAGCCAAGTTCTATAATACTGACTCATCCAAAATTCCTTAGTTATGGGAGATTTTTTCACTGTAACCTCACTGGATTTTTTTCCACATTGAATAGACTGTCTCTAGATCAAGTAAATCACTTAAAGATAGTAGATTCAGGAATTGCATAAAATAATATGCCATGACAAGGACTTGGCAAAATTTCACAATTTACACTCCTATGTGATCAATATCCAGGAGATGAAACTCAGTAGCTCACGTAAATAAGAATATAATAATTGCTTGGTTAGAAATTCACCCTTCAAATTTTTATTTTTTTTAAGATTTCAATTATTCATATTAACAGCATGCAATATATATTAGAATTGTCAAATCCTGGTTAGGAATAAAACGACTTGAATTCTTCAACCACAGTATGCAGTGAGAGTTGTACCTACACTGAGTATGGAATGCTTCAGTATAAATTCACTGTATTTTACTTCAGCTGCTTCTACAGGCACAGTGTATGTTAGATAATCAGTTAGATCACTTGTTTCAGTTATTCTTCCACGAGCTGGTATGGTTGATCAGGAATTGCCACTACTAGCATAGAAACGGTTGTCTTAGTTTGAAAGAC
>WBMZ01012690.1:0-35470 GCA_013400975.1 Atrichornis clamosus
CGGCGGCGGCGCCCGGTTCCAGCGAGGCCCCGCCCTCCTCCCCGGCGCTGATTGGCCGGCCGCCACCCCGCGCGCCCGGACACGCCCCCTCCGCTGGGGAGGAGCCAGCGCTGATTGGTGGCGGAGGGCGGCGCATGCGCAATGAGGCGGCGTGAGGGCGGCGCGGCGGCCATGCTTGGTGCGGGCGGGGCGGGGCGGGGCGCGGTCGCCATGGGAACGCGGGGGCCGCGCTCGTCCCACCGCCCCCGGGATGGACCCGCGGCCCCTCGCGGCACTTCCCGTGCCCTTCGCGGAGCTTGCGAAACAGGATCGCTTCCCCTTTCCAGAAGCCGCGTTCCCTTTTCTAAGAACGGCCCGGACGCCAGGAAGCGGCGCTGCCCGCCCCCACCGGGAAGGATGTGCCCGCGGCAGGAGCGGGACCGGCATCCTCGTGGCAGGGAGGGAATGGGAACAGGAGAGCGTGGCGGTGCACCTGGCAGGTACTTGAGGCATCTCCCTGCAAGGGCAGGGGAAGGCAAAGCCCACTGGGGCCGTGTCCCTGTTCCTGGCATCCCGGCTCCAACGGGAGAAGGAGCAGGACCAGGGCAGCGAGAGCTACAGGGAGAGAAAAGGGGACCAGGGAGAGGAAAGGGGGACCAAGGAGTGAGTTTGTCAGAGCCGACACCACCAAACTTTCAAAAAATTATGACACGGGCTCAAAAATCAGTTGAGCAGCGTTTCTTTGCTACCTTCAGATCCTCTTTTCATCTCCACTCCAAGACAGGACACATCCTTTGCAAAAAACCAGCTGTGGCTGGTACCACACGGCATCAGCCTCACCACAGGGGCTGTGACGGGAAGCCAGGCAAAGGTAAACTCCGAGTGCTGCAGTTTGGCCACATCACTTCAGGGAGCACCCTAAACTCAGGCCTGGAGGTTGGACAGCACAGCCTCAACCTCTGGATCCAGCCTCCTCGAAGGAGATTTGCTTGCCCTGTGGCACCCACTTGCTGAGGAGTCAGAGGATGGCAGGAAGCAGCACTAAACACAACAAGGGAGCCTGGCATGGATTGGTTATAAAACTCTCTGTCTTCGTTTTATTGCCTTTGGTAAAACTCGGTAAATATTTCTGGGACAGGCAACTCCTTGTCTGGCTTTAATTACCTGGGCAAATTTTCCTAAGGATTATATTGACCTCAAATATGTCAACGTTTATTGAGGCCGTGTTCCTGAGGCTTTTCCCATTAGGTGCTAATGGATTCTGGCTAATAGTCAAGCCGGATTGACCACCAGCGGGTGCCCTGGCCAGCTCCACGCTACCACAAGTACCTGGGGAGAGGACTGGGGAGGGTAACACTGGCTTTGTTAGAGCCAAGTACAAAAATCACCATGGCTCTGATCCAAAGAGATCAGGAAACACGCTTGAGCAATTGCATTCCTGACTATCTGCTTCTCTGGGCATGATTCACTCCGAGTCGGGGCTGTAGTTACGTGTGAGACTTCAAGCAAAGCTTGATTTTGCTTGGGACTGTTCTCACCGTTTCACTTGGCACTGTTGGGAGGGTGCAGCGGGACAGATGCTGCTGGGGGCACCAGCAAAGCTTCTCCCCCCTCTCCCTTGACCGTTCAGCCTGAAACCACCCTGCAGCTGGTCAGCCCTGCTCCTTCCTGAGCTGTCAGCCCCAAAAGGCTCTGGCCAAGAACTCCTTGTGCCCCAAATGCCTGCACTGAGCTCGGAGGAGACCACAGAGGCAAAGACTTCCCTGCCTGGCGTGGCGATGCTCCCTTATCACGTTTCCGTTCGCGCTCGAGAAGGGGCCAATTTCAGCAGAGGTAAAACCTCAGCTAGAGGTTTGTGGTTCTTTGCCACATGCAAAACTCCGTGCTCATTTTCACTCTCCCACGCTGACACAGAGGTGAAACTTACCCTGCTGGGATCCCTCCTGCCCCCCTCCCCCAGCATTGTCACAGCCCTGACACTGCATGAACATCCGGATGCTCCTGTCACCTGCACAGGGAACCCTCAGGAATGATCATTGCGACGGAGTGCCTACAGGAGTTTGGCCTCAAAACCCTGGAGACACAGTGCCCAGGGGCTCCTGGGATGGCTCTCAGCCCCTACCTCCTTAGCAGCACACCTGGAGAACTTCCCACATCCATTGCCCAACTCCACAGCTGCCCCTGGGTCGGGAAGAGAGGATGAATCTGGCGCTGGGATGCACTGCAAAGTCACAGCCCTGTCCATAGCATTACCCACACAACCAGCAGTGTGGATTTGTCCTTTAATTGCACCCCACGAGGGTGATGCAGAACAGTGTGGTGCTGGGTGGTGGACACTCACTGCCCACAGGTTCAGGGAGAGGATTAAGGAAGCAGCACAGGAGAGATGTCCATGCACGTGCAGATCTGAGCCAACAGGCAGATGAGGAGTTCCTCCAGCACCCGTCAGCCTCTGCTGCTCCCTTTCCCCTTCACACAGCAGCCTGAAGGCCAGCCCTGGGACAAGCCAAACCTCAAGGTCCCCAGTCCTCTGTCGCAGAGGGCAGTGCCTCGGCTCTGCTGGGAACTCCCAGAGCCTGGAACTGGGCAAGGGCTTCAGTGCAATGTCCTGAGAAATCCCTGGAGGTAGCTGAGCAGGCAAAGACACAGGTGTGTCTTGAGGTTACAAGGAGCTGCCACTGTGGATAATAAAAGCTTGGAGCCAGCCTCGGTGAGCGAGAGGTGTCTCTGGGAGGGTGATGCTGTGAGCCAGGCATGGAGGCACAGGAGCTGTGTGTGCAGGGTCCATGCTGAGCAGTGCTGTGGCCCGAGGGGCACCGATGGGCTGGACGTGGCCTGGGTGGAGGTGCTGTGAGGGGGAGCCTGTCCAGAGGCTCCTGGGCTGTTAGAATGCCTGGCACAGCTTCCTCTGCTCCTCCTGACGCTGGCTCTGCAGGGACACAGCATGGCAGCACACACCCACCCCCCCCACCATCACCCCAGGGGCAGGTTGGAGGGGTCTTTCTGCCTGGTCCCTGTGGCCAGGGGACCACGCAGCCCCCTCTTGACAGCTCCACAGGTGCCAGGGAGATAAGAGGATGGGCAGAGCAGGAGGGAGGACTCAGAGCACTGCTGGGCTGTGAGCACTGCCCTGAGGGCATGGCAGAGGGAGTTACCTGTATGAGCTCTATACTGTTGGCAGCAGCCACCAGCCAGGAGATAGGTCCCTTTGGTCCCACCTCAACGTGACAGAGTGCAGGGGAGCCACTGCGAGAGGGCTGGGAGGGCGTGCAGGAGCCTGAGGGGGGGTCACTGTCCTCAAAGAACTGCAGAGGGGACAGCCCGATCTGGAAGAGCAGAAGAGGGATGGATGTACAGCCCCTGTGGAGGACATCCATCCCACCATCCAGCCTCACAGCATCCCAGGGCTCCCCAGCCAGGGTCCCCAAAACTTACAGAGTGGTAGAACTCGTCGCCGGCGGGGTCAATGACCAGCAGTGTCACCTGGTCCTCGTGGGCACGGATCCTCTGCACGGTCTGCTCGTGGTCCAGCCCCTCGATGCTCTCCCCATTCACAGCCAGGACACGGTCCCCTTCCTTCATCCCTGCCTGCTCGGCCGGCAGCCCCACGTCCACCTCCCACAGGAACTGGCCTGCCAGGGCAGGGCAGAGGGAGGATGGGGAGATGTTCACAGAGGTGAGCTGGCTCTGCTGACCCGCGTGTGCAGGTGAGGACAGGAACCCACTGCAGGCACGGGGCTGGCAGCTCTTCCCAACCCTTATTCCCCTCACCTGTGCCCCCCGAGCTGCAGTCATCCTCCTTGAGCAGGAACCCGTAGCCAGCTGGACCCTTCACCATGTGCAGCTCCCGGACCTTGAAGGGGAGCCAGGAGGTGTCTGCCAGGGCGGCCATGACCCGCAGGCCCCGCAGGCGGTAAAACTCCTCCACGGCACTGGATGCCACCAGCAGTGTCACCTTATTGCCGCTCTGCTTCAGCTGGACAGGAAGCATGGGATGCTCAATGACGTCCTCACCCCCATCCCTCACCCACCCTCCCCTCACCCTGCTCCTGTGCTGGGAGCAGGCACCTTTTTGGTGAGCTGTGTGTGGGAGTAGCTCTTCACGCTGTCCCCGTTCAGCTCCAGGAGCCAGGAGCCCGGTGGCACCCCTGCTCTGTCCGCTGGCCCGTCCTGCAGCACCGACAGCTGGAAGGTGCCCTTGGTGCCTGCAGGGAGGAGGAGAAGGGGCACTTTGGGGTGAGTGGGGTGCTACATAGGGGAGGCTCACGCTGCCAGCATCCTGGCTTTACCTTCAGGACACGACACACTGAAGCCAAACCCGCTTTTGTCCCTGGTGATGTGGCAGAGGCGCGGGCGGATGTCATCCGGCAGCATCTGGGACAGGTCCCTGCCCAGGGATTTGGCAGTTTCGTAGGAGTCACCATCCAGCACTCCCAGCAGGACCTGGTTCCCACTGGCCTTGATCTTCTGCACCACCTGGAAGGACCCAGGCTGTGAACCCCCAGCAGGCACCCCTCCAGCAGGGTGGGATCAGCGTCCCAGGGATCAGCAGGGTCAGCCATCCTCTGTGCCCCCGGCTGGGGAGGACCCAGGCATTCCCATGGGATGCTCCCAGCTTACCCTGAGGTGGTCCATGTGGTCCACGAAGTGGCCATTGACCTGGAGGAGGCGGTCCCCGTCCTGCAGGCCCCTGCGCTGGGCCACCCCCCCCAGCTCAAGCTGCCGGATGACGTGGCCCTGGCAGCCCAGCTCCTCGTGGAGGCAGAAGCCGAAGGTCTCCGTGCTGTCCTTGGCCAGGAGGTAGAAGCGGGGCTCACCCACGCCCTCGCCATCTGTGTGGGGGCACAGCCCGTGAGCAGGGCCCTGCAGGGATCCTAACACAGGTTCTCCACCCCATTCTGGGCTGGGGATCTCCCCATCCCTTCTCTGTTCACCTCCTACAGCTCCCTGGCACGACAGAGCTCAGGAGCTCAGCAATGCCCAGGTGCCACAACCCGTGCAGACACAAGGACACCCAGGTGCCACAGCCCCGTGCAGACACAAGGACACCCTGCGAAATGAGGGTGTTTATTTACCCGTGTCCTCAGTCAGTGTCAAGGCAGGGTTGTCGATCCCAACTTTGGGGTTAAATTCAAATTTTCTGAAATGATAAAGGGCAGGAGAGGCCACATTAGTGCAGGGTGGCCTTCCCCTTGCCTTTCCCAGCCTTGGGGAGCCTGTTCCTTCAAAAAGGGACAGCTGAAAACACATCTCCAGTACCTCCTCTTCTCTGGGGAAAGCCAGGAGGGGAAATCCCTCTTGGACTATTCCCCACATCTCTCCTGAGCTCACAACTCAGGGAAGAGCTTCCTGAGGCAGGCAGTTGGGACTGGCAGCAGCGACCCACCCCACCCCAGCTGAGATGTGCCCCAGCACAGCCCAGCTGGGGGGCCATGAGCCCCAGAAAGCCCCTGGGCGAGGGGAGATCAGCACTTACATGATGGACATCTTGTCTCCCTCGAGCCCTGCAGGGGGAGAGGAGAGGTCAGCACAGGAGGTGGTGGGCGGGGAGCAGGCCCCACGTTCTCAGCACTCAGGACTTGTTCGTTTGCAGGCTGAGCCTGCCATGCCAGGTGAGGGGGTTTGCCAAGCCCACACGGCCCCCCAGACCCCTCTATCTCTCAGCACAGCTTGTTCCTTGGCCCTGTCACCACAGTCCTCCTGCATTCCCAGGCAGCAGGACCTGCTGCTCAGGTGCAATGGGCACTCACTGCCCAGCCCAGCAGGGACAAAGCAGGGCCAGGCAGATGGAACTCAGTCCCAGGGGTTTACAGGGCTCTTGAGTGAGGGGTGAGAAGGTTCACCAGGACCCCAAAGAGCTGCTGGAGCCAGGAGATGGAGACAGAGGCCTTTCCCAGCACTCACCTTCCCATAAAACCCCTCTCTACCTCTTCCAGCACAAGGAACCCCAAACCCAGGGAGAGGGGATTCCTTCCCAGCATCCCCACAGTGTCCATCTGCATCTCCCTGCATGCCTCTATCTCCTTTCCACAGCCTTCCTGGGCTCTGACACTGTCTTGCTCCATATGGACGCAGGTCCTGTGTGTGTGGGGAAGGGTCTCCACAGGATTCCCCGGCACATACCTTTTGTTTGCTTCATGGCTGCAGGGATTGTGAGAGGGAGCAAGGTACAGGGTGAAGTGGCAGGGAGGCGTCCCCGCCTCTTGCAAGACGCCCCAGGTTTAATGGTTAAACAGACCCAACATCTCCACTGCCCTCCCAGCCCCAGGGCACTGCCAGTCTGAGCTGGGCACAGGGACCAGCACCCTGGGACACCCAGCTTGGGAACAGCTCCTGGTGGCTTCCAGGGGAACACACACGGGGCAAGAGTGACTGGGTCAGCACTGGAGCAGAGGTGGGATGCTCCATGCCAACCCTGAGAGATGGGAAAGGGGCACAACCCTTCCTTCCAGCTGCTGGAGGGGGGCTGCACCAGCAGCTCCATATTCCTCCCCAGGAAGGGCCCAAAGAGGAGATCAAGTCTTGCCACTAGCATGCTTCAGTGGAAACAAAGTGGTGCACTTTAATGCTCCCAAAGATTCACAAACAAGCCCCAATCCTGCCCTCTGCCACTGCTGTGGCTGGGGTACAGGGGCTGGGTTTCCACAAGCCCAGGAGAACAAGTCCCATTTGCTCCTGGCCTGGTTTCTGTACCATTCCCACACGTCAGCCTTGCCTGCAGATGAAGGCTGAGCCCGCACACCCAGCACCCTTGACAGCACCATCCACTCAGCATCTCCAGGCGGATAATCTGGGAGGGAATGTGCTGCTGGCACACATTCCTCTGCCCCATCCCTGGCCTGTGGATGGGCAGCAGGTTAGAGGGTCCCATCCTGCAGTTTCCCCAGCATTTTCTTGACCTCGCTCTCGACTCGTAGGAACTTGGCTTTCCTCCAGGGGTTGGCAGTCTGGCTGCGGCTGCTCTCCAGGTCCTGCAGGAGGAGGGCGAGGTGCTGCCGAACCCGCTCGCGGTCCCAGAAGGGCAGATTCCTCTGCACCACGTTCAGGATGTGGGACCAGTAATCGGAGACGTCGGTGCCTGCTGTGAGGAAAACCAGAGCCCTGACGCCGTCCCGGTCCATGCGCAGGCTGTCGAGCGCTCTCTTGCCATCCTCACTGATGTCGTTGAAGTAGAGACTGGAAAAGGAGCAGGAAGCACAGGTGAGGGCTGAGGGGAAGGAGAGATGCAGACAGGACAGGGACAGCAGGTTGGCGACAGGGAAGGGATGTGGCGGAGCCAACTCACTGCACTTTGTCCAGCGTCTCGTGCTTCTTGGCCACCTCCACCACGCGCAGGGCCGCTGCGTCCGTCAGGGAGTTGTAGCCCAGGTTGAGCTCCTGGAGGTGCTGGTTCTCGGCCAGGTGCCGGGCGATGGCCTCGGCGCCGGGGTCCCCCAGCGCCGTGTGCAGCAGGGACAAGTGGGTCAGCGAGCGGTTGCCGGCCAGTGCCTCGGCCAGGTACTGAGCCCCCTGCTCGCCCACGGGGTTATTGGCCAGCCTGCAGACACAGGAGGTCAGGGAGTGCCGAGGCACGTGGTGGGCAGCAGGGGCAGTGTCATGCAGGGGCAGAGGCCGTACTCACCGCAGGCTGCTCACCACACACTTGTCATGCAGGAGCAGGTCACGAATTTCCTTGCAGGCGTCGGAGCCCAGGCTGTTGAGCTGCAGGCTGGTGCAGAGCAAGACATGGGGGTGACAGGACAGAAATGGCTGTTACCTGTGGGCCTGGCGGCCCTGCCCGCTCCGTTTTCCCTGGCCTCCCCCATCACCATCCTCCCGGGGCTCCCCAAACTAGGCCACGCAAGGTTTCCTCTCCCAAAGGGAGCACACTGGCACTGCACCAGAGCATGAGCCAGCAGAGCCAGTGCCAGCAGGAGCAGGGGAAGGAGAAGAGGACGGCGGGGTCTTCAGAGGGTGGGTGAAGGTCTGAGGAGGGAGCAGGACTCCATCAAGCCCTCCTGAGCATCTGGAGGAAGGAAGTGCGGCACAGCCCAGCTGCACAGCCCAGTCCATCTGTGCTGAGCACGTCTCGCCACCACCTGGGCAGCAGGAAGACCTGCAGTTCCACAAATGTTCTGGAACGTTTGTGAAAACATCTGCACAGCCCAGATTCCCACCTTTGGGACACCCAATTCCTCACAGTTATCAACACGGGAATGCTGGGTAGCTCAGGGTAGGGACTCAGGTCTTCCAGGGCAGTTGGCAGCCCAGCCTCTACCAGCTGCAGGGAACTTGCCAAAAATTCCCGTGGGAGGGTGTGCTGGGACTGCAAATCCCAGCATGCAGTGCCCTAGAAAGGCTGCTCTAGGAGTGTTGCATGTTGGAAGCTGTAGTTCCCTAGGTCTGCACTGAGGATAAACAAGCCCTTCCCTACCTTTTCCATACCTGGGCTCCTAAAGCATTCCTGTAACAGACAGAGGTCCAATTTTGGGGAAACCCCAATTTTTGAGCACCGCCCAAGGGCAGGAGAGGGTGCTACTCACTGGAGGGCTTTGCACCGCAGCAGGACGGGGAAGAGGGTCCTCAGGCTGCCAGCATCCAGGTTGCAGGAGGTCAGGTTCAGCTCCTCCACCTCGTGACAAGTGGTGCTCATGACAGACGCCAGGACAGAGCACTTGAGAGGGGTCATCTTGACGGAGGAGAGGTTGACGGCGCGGAGGGAGCGCACGGCCTCGGCTGTGAAGCGCTCGTTCTGGAACTCGTGCAGGAAGAACAGGTAGTCCATGAGCTCGGAGGGGGGCAGGCCCTTGCGGCCCTTCCTGATGACCGTCTTCTTCATGGCCTTGGCGATCTCAAAGGCCGCCAGGTTCTTGATGGAGCAGCCCAGCTGCTCCAGGATGGCGCGGTTACGGCGGGACAGGATCCCGCCCATGAAGATGGGGAAGAGCTCAAAGACCTCATCGTCGGGGGCCTCATCGGGGTGGCGCATGGGGCCCTCCACGCCCAGGATGCTGGAATTGATCTGGTCCAAGACATCATCGTTGTAGTAGTCCTCCTCTTTGAACAGCTCCTCTGCCATGGTGTGGGCAATGGCATCCCTGTCCTTGCCGCTCAGCCGGGAGAAGTAGCGAGGGAAGATTTTGAGCAGGTTGAAGAGCACCGGGAGGAAGCGCAGCGGCAGCACCTTGGAGATGATGTTCACGACCACAGCCACGTCTTCACTCACCTTCCCAATGACCTCTGACAGCTCCTTCTCCACTCTCTGTGCCAGGGTCTTCTTCTCGCCCAGCACCACGTACAGGGCTGCCAGGTACTCCTGCATGGCAGGGATGGTGAAGACAAAGGTGTGCTCTTTGCCTGGCTGCATGCACGGGCTGAGGAAGAAGCGGAAGACGTCGCTGCGAAAGACCTCCAGGAGGTTGAGCTCGCTTTCAGTCTTCATCTCCACCTCAAAGCACTGCTGCAGGTCATCCTCTGAGAAGCAGGTCTTGCGGGACATCACCCCTTCGTAGGCCAGCTTGCCCACTGTCTTTGCCACGTACTTCATCATGGAGATGTTGGTGGGGTCGGTGCTGTCCAGCACCTCCCCGCTGAAGTTGAGCCTCAGGAAGCTGGTGTAGATGCCAGTCAGGGTCTGGCTGGGAGGGACCATCCTGGTGAAGTAGAGGAAGTGCAGCGTGGTGCACACCAGCCAGCAGTAAGAGGGCAGGAAGCAGGCAGCCGTGATCTGGTTGTGGCGCTCCAAGTTCCTGGACAGCATCTCCACCAGGTTTTCCTGCTCAGCCGAGCTGCGGTCCTGGCTCTCCTCTCCGGTGCAGCCAGGCTGGCTGAGACGCATCTGGAAGTAGAGTTTCTGCAGGTTGGTGTCGGAGAAGCCGCAGATCTCGGCGTAGCGCCCCACGTACTTGCCGGGGATCCGGCGCACGGCCGACGGGCGCGTGGTGACGATGATGCTGGCCTGGGGGCAGAGGGAGGGATGAGCTTGGGGGTCCAAACATTCAAGTAACCCACACAGAGGTGCACAAAGATCACCCCACCCAGGGGTGCTGCTGCACTAAGGGCACTGGGTCGAATCGGGCCCAGACAGAGGGGACAGAAGAACTTTCCCCATGCCCACTAGACATAGAGTCTGGAAGATCACAGCCTTCATTACCAGGCCTCCCCAAAGATCCCACCAGTGACATGAGGCCACCTTGGCAAGTCCCCCCAGGAATGGAGGCCGCCTCCTCGCTCCGAGCCAAGGCTGGACTGCAAGTAATTATCCCAACAGCCCTGCCTGTGATGCCTGAGGGCTCACCCCCCACCTTTCCCAGCGCAAAAGAGGGCAACACTGACCTCGGGCAGGAGGTATTTCCGCAGCAGGTTGACCACGATGGCAGAGGGAGGCACGGGCTCGTTGGGGTCACAGCACAGCTCCGTGCCAGCCAGGCGGAAGTCCAGGTTGAGGCGCTCCAGGCCGTTGAGGATGAAGAGCACCTTGAGGTTGGAAGCTTCCAGCACCGGCACCACGTCCCGGAGGTGCTGGTACTTCTTGGTGATGAGGCGCCGCAGGGAGACGTGGGCATGGCTGTGGGACAGGTCCTCGCAGGAGAAGGGGATGACCAGTTCAAAGCGGGGCAGGCGGCCGTGGCACCAGTCCACCACCATCTTCTTGATGAGGGTGCTCTTCCCCGTGCCCACGGTGCCGTAGAGCACCACGTTCTTCACCTGCCGCCCACAGGCGTCCACGTCAAAAAGGTTGTGGAGGCTGATAACCCGTCTGCAGGGCTGCTGGAGCTGGTTCTGGATGGTTAGGTCAGGTGAGGGCTTCAGAATCTCCTCCAGGGAGCTCTCCCGGATCACTGGATCCACATGGACTGCATCCAGCGAGAAGGAAGGGCCGAACTGCCTCTCCTCATTGGGCTGGTGGCTGAACCACGAAAACAAACTCTTCTGGTGTTTCTTGATGGCACCTGGAAGGAAAAAGGTGTTTGACATGGCAAGGGCTTCTCACTGGGGAAGCTGCCTGCCCCAAGCCACTGCAGAGAGGGGACAGCACCCAGTTATTGGTAACCCTCACACTGCCCAGGACAGCAGCTACCCCCCCACCCTGCTGTGTAGGACCCTCCCTCCAGCACAGAGCTGCAAACTCACCAGAAGAGGCCACGTTCCTCAGCTGGGACTGCCCGTGGCGAGAGGAGCCGGGCTGGGCAGAGTTCTCCTGGGAGCCTCCCTGGTAGCGAACACAAACCCTGCAAGAGGAGGGAGTGTCACGAGGAGCAGCTCCAAGCCCTGCCTGGGGCAGGGTGGGTTTATCCCGTGGGAAGTGCTGAGAGGAGCCAGCTCACCCCTTCCTTCCCCCACACCAAGGGAGAGCGCAGGGCCAGGGCAAGAGCACGGCTGGGAAGTGAAGGCAGGTCAGCAAGCCACGGGCAGTGCATTCCCAGAAAACCCGTGGTGAGGCAGAGGAGTTGGGCTGGAGTCAGAGCAGGCAGGGAGCTGGGTCTGGGTGTTTTTCTAGCTGGAAGCAAAGCAGTGTCCCTGGTGCCGAGGCAGCCAGCTCAGCCACCCAGGCCCTGTGGCAAAGAGCCCCAGCCGTGTGACACTGTACCTGGGGAGGGAGATGCTGCTTGTGCAGAGGATCTTCCTGAGGAAGCACCTGCCTGCAGGACCTGGTGGGGAGGAAGAATGTGTATGGTCAGGGATGGCCTCCTCCAGCCCAGCAGAGCTAACCCCACTCAGCCCACTGGCTTCACACCTTGCTGGGGTGACCTACAGGCTGCACAGCTGGGGAGGGATATCCAGCAGGGACAGGCTCTCCGGGGGGCAGGACAGAGTCCCAGGGGCACAAGCCCAGCTCACCTGGCACTGAAGCAGCACACATATGCACACTGCGGGTCCCCCTGCTCCCTGACAGGCATCGAGGCAGCTGTGCCCAGCTGCCCCAGGGCAGGCAGCTCTGGCATTGCATGGCCCGTGACATCCTCCACCTGAAAGACAGGGGATGTCTGGAGGTGGTGAGGGGCTCCGGGGTGCTCAGCAGAGCAGGATGGGGCTGCGGGGATTGGTGCAGCAGAGCCCTGCCCAGCCTTACCTGCCCAGGATGGTCCAGTCCGGCAGAACCGGCTGTGCCGGCGCTGACTCAGGCTCCCGCCCCAGCTCAGCGGGGCGATCCTTCAGGAGCGCGGGTCGTGCTCACAGCCCCCAGCAACCTGGGAAAGCGAGGCACAGCGGGGAGACGGTACAAGCAAAGCCCAGCAGATAGGACGGGACAAACAGGGTGACGGCTCGCTCACACCTCCCACAGCCCAGGCTGTTTACAGTCCCTCTTCATGTTATCCAGATGGAGAAACCTAAGGCACAGGCACAGGGGCAGCAGAGCTGACCTTGAACATGGGTGTCCCGACCTTTGCAGCAAGCAAACCCCACTGTGTCCCATGCCCAGTTTCCAGCCCCTTCCCAGCCCCTCTGCCGAGCCGAGGGCCCCGTGCCACCCGCCTGCTGCAGACCCCTTCCAGGGACCCGCTTTAGGGACCCCTGTGACACCCCTGGCACACGTGCCCTAGCTCCCTGTGGCCTCCCACCTCCCCGCTGCCATGGCCGAGGCCGTGGCGGTGCAGGGACACGGAGCCCAGGGCAGCGGCGCAGCGGGCGCGGAGCGAGGCGAGAGCGGCGGCCGTGCCGAGCGCAGCGGGGTTACCTCCTCCGGCAGGATTCCGGCCGGGAAAGCGGGGCTCCCGGCTCCCTGTGCTCGTGCTGCCGGGCGCCCCGCTCACGGAGCACAGCCCGGCGCTGCCCATCCGCCTCCTTCCACGCCTGTCCCGGGCACAAGCTCCTCTGCGGAGGCGGCTGTGTTGCAGATAGAACTTCCTGCGACGCCATCCTGTCCTGTCCCGCCCCGCACCGAGCGCCTGCCAGCTCCCCGAGCAGGATGGGAGAGCCGCTGGAGCCTGGGGAAACACCCGCACCCCCAAACACACGCACGACGGGGGGCCTGGGGTCTTACCAGATGTGCTGCGAAGCGGGGATTTCCTCCGGGCACATCTGGCGGCTCTGCATCCCCAGCTGCCGCCCGGCTGTGCAACGCGAACCTGCAAGGACGAGTTCTGATCTAGAGCGAATCCCCCCTCGCACGGAGAGCGGGACAACAGCAGCTCCACCGGGAAAAGGAGCTGGGGGAAGCTGTGCCGGCCGGGCAACCCGGCTCTGCCAGGTTTTGCCTGTTTAAAACACGTGATGCACCCACACAAACACCTGTACCTCCCCTCCCGCTGCTTGCAGATCCGCTCTGGCCACCCAGGAAGAGCCGGCTGTGTCCGTGGGGCCACATGCCCCCTGCTCGGTCCCTGGATGCTGCCACAGGAAGTTCCAGCCCACCCTGGGGTGCTGGGACTGAGGGGTCACACCTGCGTGACGCTGGAGGCCGCGCTCCCACCCCAAATTCCCTGACACTACCCCCGCTCCACACCCCCCACCTGCGCACACAACACCCTCCCTCCCACACCCTCGAGGTGCTCAGGAAGGGGAGACATCCAGGCAGTAACACTATAAATATAAGTTTTATTGATGTGTGAAATCCAACAAGTACAGCTGGCATCTCAGAAACACCGACATAAACCGCAACATCTCCTCCCACCCGACAGCTCCCGGGACCCTCTGGGCACTGCTGAGCACCAGCAGCGAGCTGGGACCTGGTACCCCGTCCCTGCGGGGCACTTACCTGCGTGTGCTGCCCAGCCTGGAGAGCCCAGGGCCTGGCCTCCACCCTGCCTGGTTCCTGCCAGGCTGCAGCTGTGAGCAGCAGTGCCCTAGTCCTGCTCTGCAGCCTCCTCCCAGCAAGACAGAGGGACCTGGGCAAATGCCACCCAGAGCAGCTGCCACAACAGAGCTGTGCCAGCAGACTCCCTCGGCCTTTGAGCTGTTACCTGCATCTTTCTTTGGCAAGCTGTCCCAGGGAAAAAGCAGCTCACCCCTGTGGTCTTGTGGAAATGTGAGTTTCAATGCCTGCACTTCCCTGCATGGTCCCCCCTGGATCACACGTGCCCCCCTCTGCACAGCCTCTGCACATGTGGACGTGGTGAAGGTCGGAAAACGCAGGGTCCAGCGTGGTGGGGACACACACAGAGACCCCAGGCAGCCACAGGCTGCCCGTGGCACAGGGACAGGACAAATGGTGTCCGCACACAGTGAGAAGGAAACACTGTTTTATTGCCTGTTTTGGGAGAGGGGTGAAACCCTGGGAGAAGCCCCATCCCCTCCCTGTTCTAGCCCAGTCTCCCCTCCAGCAAACCCCAGCCAGGTGATGAAGCATTTGCTCTTCTTGTGCGTGTGACAAAGGTGGCCTGGACATGCTTGGAGGTGAGTGGCCATACCCCTGCCTGCCTGCCTGCAATCACAGCACCCGTGGGAAGGGGCAGAACCAGAGGCAGAGCCTGATACGGCTGTGCCTGTGGGCCAAAGGGCTGAAGCAGTTTTTGATGGGTTGAGGTTCAACCAATGTTCCCAGGAAGCCAGAGCCACAGCTTGAAGCCCACCCTCATCCACTCAAAGTGCATCACAAGGGGAGGCAGGGGCAGGAGAGGAGGTGTGGGGGAAGAAGCCTGCTCTCCTCCATCACACTCCTCGTGATTATCCAGACGCGTTCTCTCGTGGGATTCCTGCAGCCAGAAGCACTCACGGCTCTGCTTCCCTGCTCTGATAAAGTGCATCCTTGCTGCTCCACTAAGGGCCCCCCAGAGCAGGATGGCTGCAACCCAACCCTCTGCCATGCCAGGGCAGAGACAGCCCCTTCTGCCCTGCTCCTGCAGGGCAAGGACCACCCAGGCAAAAACCCCCGGGTGCTCAGCCCAGCCACGCCAGCCTGGGGGCTCAGTGCAAACGTGCTTCTTCCCTTTGGGTTCCCCCGTGCCTTCCGCCATCTCTGGGATTGTCCTTGCAGAGAGGGGAAAGGACAGTGGCACCTTGGCTCACTGCCTCAGGCAGCACTGAGGGTGTCTTTGCCCTGTGCCACATCCCTCACTCATCACAGCCCCTTCCTACCAACACATTCACTCGTGTCCTGCTGCCCCGGGGACAGGGGGTGCCTGCCCCATCATTCCCACTCCCCAGAGCCATTGCCACGCTTGGGGACACAGCCAGCTTCCAGCTCCAGGCCTTGTCCTGGCCCTCTGCCCTGCAGCGGCCACAGACCTGGACAGCTGGGACACTGCAACTCACTGGTGCAGGAGGCACAGGCTGTGCTGAGCTCTCCTGGGCATCCTGGGGGTGCTGCCAGCTGCCCCATCCCAGACAGGCTGGTCCCAGCAGTGGGAGTCACCTGCCCTGGCATTCTTCCTTGGAGCTTGGGAAGCCTGTTCCACAGGGTTTCTCTGCAAGCAGCAGAGCCTGCTCAACAAAGCCCTCCCTGTGCGTGGGGCACGTGGGCAGTGACGGTCACTGGTGCCTGCTTGCAGCCCCTTGGCCACCACTAGTCCATCTTGTCCTGGTCCTTCTGGGAGCGGCGGTGGCACCGGCTGTGATGGCACAGGGGTGTCCAGGTGTTCTGGGTGCAGGCAGCAGCAGGACACAGCTCTGGGGACAGCAGTGCCTCCAGGGTGCAGAATGCAGGACCCACCACGAGAGCCCCAAACACCAGGGAGGAAGCAGGAGCCGTGCAAAGCTGCCCCACTGACACCTCCTGCATCCATCCAGGGAAAACCCTGAGCCCAGCAGTGCATCTGGGCTTAACTAGTCCCAGCCTAAGAGCAGGACAGAACAGACATCAGCCCCATCATCTCCACGGACAAGGAGATGGAGCAGGGTGACAGCCCCGCCACCCCCCGGCTCCCTGCCCATCCATGCACCTGGTGACAGAGCAGACACAGGGACTGTCTCCCACTCCACCATGCCCCTGGGGCTGTGGTTGGCAGCATCGTGCCCAGGACACTGCAGCCCCCCGGCTAGCACAGCCCCACTGCAGAGCAGGGCACAGGGCTGGCACTGAAGGAAGGTCCAGGAGCAGAGGGGAATTTTGTGAGGGATAGTGATAAGTCAGACAACAGCCCCATGGGAAACCCCCAATGCTCAGCATGAAAAGGGTATCAGAGGGTGTCCTGCTTCCAGAGCCTCTGTGCAGGAGAGCCCCATGGCCAAACATTCCTCAATATTTTCCAGGCAGGCAAAATTCAGCTTTGCTGAGTGCCCAGCACCAGTGTCAGGCCAGCCAGACTCTGCTGTGCAGTCCCAACACGAGCCAGCAAAACCCAAAGATCAGTCTCCGGGATTTTGCTGAAATCTGGCATTTGCCCTGCAATCCCTGGCTGCTCCGAGTGCCAGCAGCAGCATCCCCCAGGCTGCACCCGAACCAGGGCCGGCACGCCAGGGTGGGGCAGGGCTGCCTCCCCCATGTCTGTGTTCACTAAAAGCCAGTGGGCTCCCCTGTGCGTGGGTGACCAGTGCAGCCCAGTGACACCAGTGCCAGCACAGCCACGGGCCTGTGCTGTGCGGAGCAGCAGTGTGCTGTGTTCCCAGCACAGCTGTGTGTGCAGATGCCCCGCCAGCTCAGGGCTCAGCTCAGTTCCTTTGGAGAGCCAGCAAGGTGCCGAGTTGCCTTCCCTCTGCAGGGTGTGTGGAGAGGCAGGTGACTTCGGAGGGGCCACCAGAGACACTTCCCAAAAGGGACCTTTTCCTGATACCAGTCACAAAGTGCAAGTTCCCAGTGTCCGGGTTACCTGCTGCAAACAAACCACTGTGGGATCTCACCTGGTTTCCAGTTCGGGCACTGCTGGGACCCCGTTCTGCACAGTGTCACCCTGGGAGGTTGGCACTGTGACAGGCCGGGTGTCCCTGGCATCCCTTCCTTGCACAGCCAGTGCTGAGCGAGGCTCGTCCGCCCTGTCCTGCTGAGACAACCCCAGTTGTGCTGGGGGAAGAGAGGTTGCAAGGGGAGGGCTCGGGGCCAGCTCTTCTCCTGCAGCAGAGGCTCCAGTGATGGCACAGCTGAGCCCAGCCCTATTTTCCAGCCTCCTGGCACTGGCAGGGTGTGGGAATCTAAATCCTTCTTGCTCCATGCGCATACTCAAAGGGATCAGTGACTTCTCTCCACGTTGGTTGATTTGGTCCAGGCCCTCTTGTCTCAGGCCCCAAAGACAACAGGGACTGAACGTGAGACTCCCTAAGGTCTGAGAACAGTGTCCTATTCCCACAGGCCCTGCTGTATCCCCAGGTCTGAAGATCCCATCTCTGAGGATGGCATCTGAGCAGAAGTCTGAGACAGAGCCCCAAGTCCTTCCCTTTCCCCTCCACGAAGACTGGGATGCAATGGGGTTTGTGGGGGGGAAAAAAAAAAAAGAAAAAGGAAAGAAAAATTAAGAAAAAAAAAGGAAAAAGAAAAAAAATCAGGAGGATTTGTGCAGAAAGGAAAGGGGGATGCAGCAATCTCTGTGGCTACGGCAACAGGAAACACTAAAGCCTTGTGCAATGTCACCTATGGCATCTTTGGGCTCTTCTCAGCACTGACTCACACGCTGCTGGCCAGGACAAGGAAACGGGGCCACGAGCTGCACTTCCAACACTGCAGCTCTCTCCTCCCAGCCCCAGCCCCAGGCTGCTGCTTCTCCTGCATGGAGCAGGCTCCTCCCAGCCTTGCTCGGCAGAAACCACCTCCGCAGGAGTGTCCCTGGTGTCCCAAGGGCAGTGCCAGGCAGGGACAACAAGAGTCTCCGTGGGGTTCATCAGTCCTGGGGGAGAGGGTGGCACATGCCAGGGCTGTACAAAACGTTTTGCAATGCAGAGTGTGTGGAAAGGTTAAAACAGTTCCGAGATGTCTCAAAACCCTTCTCGACTGAGCCAGGCCTGGCTGGCACCTCCCAATGCCTCCGCCACGGTCTGGGACCTGCAGGAGCACCGTGTCCATCTGCAGAACCTCTCTCACAGCAGGCCAGGCCCGGGAACGGCACCGGGGCCCCACGTCCCCTTTATCTCTCTGATTTGACTTTGTACCTGAGGACCAGGTAAGCCAGGAGCCGCAGGATGACGAAGAAGATGCCCAGGATGAGGAAGTCCAGGTAGAGTTTGGCCTCCTCCACGTCCAGCTCCTGCAGGATCTTGATGGGTTTTTGGAAAGGGCAGAAGTCCTCGAGGCACTCCAGGTCCTCACGCTCCATGGCGTAGATGGTGAGGATGACACCCTCGAAGCCATACCTAGGGCAGAGCACACCCCGAGGGTCACCAGGGTCCCCATGGGAGCCCAGGACACGGAGTTCTGGCCAGAGCTGGGGTCCCACCTGACATAGGAGACGTAGGAGCTCCACTGCAGGTAAGTGGGGATGGTCTTGAAGCTGACAAAGAAGCCCGAGAAGAGCAGGACGGGGATGGCAGTGACGGGTCCCACAAAGGTGGCCACCTGGGGAGCAGAGGCCACTGGGGGTCATGTCCCTGTCCACAGCTACACCACCGGTGGGCAGCACTTCCCTCCGCCCCAAATTGTCGTGGGACCCCTTGCAACTCTCTCCCCGTCTCCACAAAACAGGCAAAGCCCCGTCTGACCTGTAGGGAAGTGGAAGCAGCTCCGATGAGAAGCCCGAGGGACTGGGCCACCAGGGCCGTGGCGGTGGCCAGGGCAGAGAAGAGGAGGAAGCGCGTGGCCTCGGGGGGCTGGCCCGTCATCCAGTACACGATGCTGCAGTAGGCGATGGGGCAGATCACCTGCACAGGGGCAGAGAGACCACCCTGCTGCCCCCACGGCCGTCCTCGCCCCACAGAGCCTTCCTGGGGGATGAGGGAGCCCTCCAAGGCCAGTGTGGGGCACGGTGTGGGGTAGCGCTGTGCTGTGAAAGGCACACCAGCAGCAGGGTGGTGGTTAAATCCACGGAAAGCTCACCTGGAAGGGCACGTCTGCCATGGTCTTGGCCAGGTAATAGGCTTTGAGGCTGTACCAGTAGTTCAGGTGCTCCCGCAGGAATACGGTCATCTCCTGGGGGACTGCGGGGAAACCAGGAGTGAGCAGCCGTGCCCTGGGGTGCTCCAGCCCCACTCCCAGCTGCCCTGCTGCAGGCGGGTGAGGTGCACCAGGTAACCCCGGCCTGCATCACGGGCGGGTGCTCAAACCTTCATCAGGGGAAAAAAAAGTCATTGATGTGGGAAATTTCCGCGTGGAAAAGTTAGGTTTTTTGGGGATTTTTAAGCAAAGAGGTGAAGCAGAAAACACAGCTTCTCAGAAAAGAAATACATTAAAAATTCAGCATTCTGCTTTGAGCCAACGAGGATATTATAGCCAAAAAAAGGGCAAAACTGCAATACAGCCCAACAGAAATTTCTCCCCTCTTCTTTGCTTAATGTTTTTTCTTTTCTCATTTTTCCTCTTTTGCCCAATCCATCTGCCCAGCACACACACACGCTGCCACACAGCTGGAGCACCCCAAAGGCCGGGAACAAGGAGGGGATTCTGGGGAAAGGAGCTCCTTACAGGTGAGAATGGTGGGCATGAGGGCAGCGAACATGAGGAAGAGCATGGAGAAGAAGAGGAAGCCGGTGTTGTTGAAGACTTTGCCCGCGTCGTTGCCGATGTGCAGGTAGAGCAGCCCGATGAGCACCCCGATGCAGATGTGGGACATGAACCGCAGGTGGGTCAGCACCTGCGGGCACAGGGGGCACAGGGGCTCAGCAGGGCAGGGCTGCACCCCAAGGGCATCCCAGCCCTTTTAACTCCTCGTCTCTGCCAGCCCCAGGTGACCCAACAGACCCCAACACCAAGCCCAGCCTGCCCTGCCCTCACCGTGTCCCTTAGGATGCAGATGAAGGTTCTCTTGAAGAGGATGCAGAACTGAGTTGAAGTGCTGGTGGCAAACGTGTGGCTCTCGATGTGGTCCACGTCCTGCAAGTCCACAAGTCAGGGACATGGGTCAAGTTCACAACACGGGGTCCCTGCTAGCACGGGAGGCTCCTCTGAGCCCCACTCACCGTCCCACAGTGTGCTGGGCACGACGAATCTGCCTTGTCTGGGCTGCTCTTCTTCTCAGCCATGGTGCACATGCCATTCTGGACAGCACGGAACAGGACAGGGTTGAGGTCCCCGTACTCTCCTGAGGCCACCTCGATGACTGTGGAGGAACACAGGACCCCTGAGCGGTGCTGAGCCAGCCCTTGGCATCACTCGCCCAGCCAGCACCTACCAGGAGGGCACAGGCACCTCCCTTTGGCAATGTGGGGGCACACTGGGCAGCCCCCAGGGTTTGGACCTCACCACCCTCTGCTCCCCAGCTGGGGAGGGGACACTCACTGAAGTCAGCGGGGTTGTGGTATGTGGGGCAGTGGAGGCCGAGACCCTTCAGGTAGGGGATGAGGTTGGTCACGACGCCTTTGAAGATGCACTGGCCCTGGCTCAGGATGTAGAGCTGCAAGGGAAAGCCAGGATGTGGTGGGTGCAGGGTGCTCCTACCCCCTTCCCTGTCCCAGGGTGACACAGGGCACCCTGGCCAGGCCCTGACCGCACAAACCCCAGGGTGGGCCTGCAGCCCAGCCCTCCCATAGCCTCTCTCCTGGGTCTTGGGGCCAGAGGGACCCTATCCCAGCCCAAACCTTGTCGAACATCTCGAAGAGCTTGGCACTGGGCTGGTGGATGGTGCAGATGATGGTGCGCCCACCCTGAGCCAGGGACCGCATCAGGGACACCACCTGGAAGCAGGAGGCACTGTCCAGACCGCTGTGGCCACGCAGGATGGGGCAGAGGAGAAAGAGAGAGCAGAGAGAGAAAGGGACAGTTGAGAGGGGCAGAAGTACTTCCGAAAGATGCCCACGTTTGCCTCCCCCTGTGGGCACCCTCCCCTCAGATCGATGCGGAAGAGCATCAGCCCCAGTGGGCACAGCCCCCTCCCGTTCCCAGAGGGTACTGGCCACCCCAGCTGGGCAGGCAGTGCTGGAGCCTCACCTGGTGGGCTCATCGAAGAACATGACGGGCGGGTTGTTGACCAGCTCCAGGGCGATGGCCAGGCGCTTGCGCTGGCCCCCCGACAGGGAGATGGTGCGGGTGTACGAGCACTCCAGCAGCCCCAGGGCCGTCAGGATCTCGTTCACCTGTGAGACAGACACAGGTTTTCATGGACTTCCATCCCATCTCTGCCACCTCCCTTTGCTAGGAGTTCGTTGACCTCCCCTGGTCCCCATCTTGGGGAGAAATGAGGGGGTCTGAGCGCACCCTCCTCAGCACTTACCAGCTCCTTCTTCACCTCCTGCTTCTCGCTCAGCTTCAGGTTAGCAGAGACCTGCAGGGAGAGGATGGCCAGGGAGACACAACTGTCAGATGCAGAGAACAGAACCAGCTGCACCGTGGCTCCATCCCTGCCCGCTCAGGAACAGTGGCTCAGGAAGAAGGGAGCAAGAACGGCAGGATTTTGTTCCCACATGCCAGAGCCCTTGGAAATGCCTGATGTCAGTGCGGGACACAGCCCACAGGATGCCCCCCAGAGCTCACCATCATGGCCTCGAGCACAGTGAGGTGTGGCAGGAGCATGTCATCCTGCATGATGTAGCAGGACATCTTGCGGAAGGTGCGCAGGTCCCGCGGCCGCCCGTTCACCAGGATCTGGCCCTTCATCCCAGTCTCCCTGCAAGGCAGAGGTGTGAGGGAATGTAGCACAGCCCTGCACCCCCAGCCCTGCTGGAGTGCCCCCCAGCCTCACCTGTAGCCAGCCAGGATGTTCATTAGTGTGGATTTCCCAGCTCCCGAGGGCCCCATGATCCCAATGAGCTCCCGCTGGCAGAACTTCCCTGACAGGCATTTGAGGAGAGTCTTGTACCCTGGAGGGAGAAAGCAACAGGAGTTTGGCTTCCCAGGGCTGGAGGGAAAGAGCAGCAGGGGTTTGGCTTCCCAGGGCTGGAGGGAAAGAGCAGCAGGGGTTTGGCTTCCCAGGGCTGNGTTTGGCTTCCCAGGGCTGGAGGGAAAGAGCAGCAGGGGTTTGGCTTCCCAAGGCTGCAGGGAAGGAGCAGCAGGGGTTTGGCTTCCCAAGAGGACAGTGCTGCAGTGACTGCCATGCCATCCCAGCACCTGGGGCACCTCAGGACCTCCACGTGCCATGCCAGCGGCTGAGTGTGCCTGGAGATGTCTCCATCAGTATCCCCAGGGCTACAGACCCAGCAGCTGTCACCTCCAGCATGATCCCTGACCCTGATCCCACTGATTTCCAGTGCTGAAGAAGCTCTTGACCTGGATGACAGCAAAGACCAGGGAAATCCCTGGGTCAGGTCAGAGAGCTGCTAAGAAAGATTACCAGGCTGTGACATTGGTCCTGGGCATGTGTTCAGATCCTGATCCTTAGGGCCAGGGGAGAGGGGCAGCGAGCAGCAGGGCAGCACAGGGCAGGAAAAGTCCCCAACCCCGCTGGAAGCCCGGCTGTTGCCTTCATTGGCATTCATGCTGTGACACCCGGCAGCAGCCACTGCTAATCAGACCTGGAATTATCTCCGCTTTAAACGCAGCTGATTAGCATTTTCTGGCAGAAGGAACATGACGTGTCGGGAGTGAGGAACAAGCACAGCCTCAGGCTCTCAGGAGCTGCCCCTGAAACGGAGCCCTGGCTGGAGAGCAGTGGGATACAAAGTGATAAGGACATGGATCAAGTCTGAGCATCCTCCTGCTGGAAATGTGTCCCCTCTGCGCCCCACGGGGACAGCCGGTGTGGGGCAAGGGCGACAAATCCATCACCTGCCCACAAGCTGGGGCAACCCCAGGGACAGACCACTCGCAGTCCCACCACACTGGGAGAGCCCCTCTGGCTTGTCCATCCCCGGGGAAGCTCGTCCAGCACCGCGAGCCCCCCGTTCCTCCTTCGCACCCCTCGGGGTCAGGCACCCTGCAGCAGGAGCGGGTGCCGCCGTCGGAGGGGCGGCCAGGGGAGGGCGGGGGGCTGCGCAGGGTGGCAGCAGGCTGAGCAGGGCCGGCACCCCCCCGGCAGCACGCACGGCTCCGCACCGCGCATGCTGCTCACGTCGGCGCCACTGCAGCTTGCGCAGCGGTTACTCACGTTCATTGACTGCCAGTAACCTCCTGCCTCAGCACAGCGGGGCCGCCGGAGCTGGGGGCCGTGGCCAAAGGCACCGCGACCCCCCGCCAGCTCCTCCAGCTCTGCCCGCACTGAGGGAGAAGAGCGTCCCTCCCACCGCCACCCCAGGGACCCCGCAACCCCTCGGCTTGCGCCCACCTGGTCCAGCTGCCCGAGCCTTTCCACCTCCTTCCCTCCCTCCCTCCCTGCAGGGCATTGGCCCACTGGCAAGCAGCCGGTTCGCTCCTGGGTGCTACAGTACAACGTGCCCCGGCGAGCCCGTGGTTGTGCCATGGATCCTGCCGGGATGCTTCTCCAGCATCCCAGATAAACAGGGAGACATCATCCTGGCAGATACCAGGGCTGGCCCCCCGTCTTTCAGTGCTTCGGTTTCCCGAGCGGCACAGCCTGGCTGGGAACGGGGGCAGAGGCTCCATCCAGCATTCCTGGCTGGCAGGGCACCTCACCGAGCAGCCCTGTGACCTCGGTCCCCGCCTGTCTTCAGCTTCTGCAGATCAGCTCTCCCTCCATCTTATCGGGCTGCCTGATTGGCATCCCATTAACTGAGAGCGCTAATTAAAGCAGACTACCACCCACCAGCCGCCATCTGCCTCCCCTCTCCCCTCCCGGAGCTGTCGGCCAGAGTCACACACAGGAAAGGGAGCCATGGCCTCAGCTGCACAGGGAGCCCCTGGAGAGGAAATCCCCTGCAAACCACACGTTCTCCTTGCCAGGCTCTGAGCTGGGGCACCCCGGGGTCTCCTGCTGCCAGCACATCCCGCACAGCCATCACACCCCAAACAGCAGTGCTAGGGAAACCCGGCCCTCCTGGCTGCCCCAGGGCATCTGCCCCATCTCTCCACGCAGCCCTGGCCAGAGGTTTCCCTGGAATGCGCTCTGCTTTTCCCTGGCATTGCACAGCAAAGGCACGCAGCAACTGCTGCGGGACACGAGCCTTCCCTCCTCCTCCCTGGGCACCCAGAACAAACAACCAGCCACAAAGAGCCCCTGGCACTCGGACAGACCAGGGTGAGATCATGGCATGCAGAATGGGAACAGGGTGTGAGAGCCCTGCAGGTCCCCTGCCCTGCCCTTCCCCACCCAGCAGCTCCTACCTCTCTTCCTCCACCAGGATCCTTCCCGCACGGAGTAGGACAGGTCGATGAACTCGATGTTGACAGCCGAGCGCTTCGGGAGGTGGGAAAACCTCTGGGCCTCTGTGATGTGGTTCTCCACCTTCTTCAAGTGGGTGGTGAGAAGCGGGGCGTCCGGAGGGCTGGCGTGGCACACAGTGTCCTCCAGCGCGATGGAGACACACGCGGGATCCATGCCCTTCTCCGCCATCCTGCTGCTCTGTGGGAAGCGCACAGGGATCGGCTCACAGCGGGCTCCCTCTTCCAGGCACTGCAGGGACCAGCCCACAGCAAGTCCTCTTTCTCCTTCTCCTGCTGGCTCCGGGCCTCACTGCCCCCTCTGCCCAGCTGGGTGCAGCACCCACATCTGGTGGAAGGATGGAGCTGGCCAGGGCAGCCGAGCCTGCACCGAGGGGCTCAGGGCAAGGGAGAGCTGATCAGCTCCACAGTCAATAATTCATGCACCTCCTGCGGCTGGGTCCGGCCGTGGCAGCAGGGCTGGCAGGGCTGCTCAGCTCCCCCGGCCCTGGGGCTGCTGGACTCCCTGCCCCAATCCCATTTGTCACGCTGGGCGCAGGATGGGAGGTGGGAGATGTTCTGCCCTACGCATGGATGTCCCCAAGGACTCACCAGGAACTAGCCTGGCCTGGCCTCAGGGAACACAGGTTTGAAATCCTAAGCGAGCAGATTATTCCAGCTGGTTTCTTGGACAAAGCATGCTGTCCCTCACCCAAGCTCCTGGGGCAGAGCAGTTCTGGATAGATTAGACCCTCAGCTGATGCCTGGACTCCCCATGGGCTTACTGGAAGAGCCTTAACAGAACAGGGAGGGGGCCCTGCTGGTGCCATTCTTTCTCTGTCTTCCTTGGCTCACCATTTCACCTTCCGGGCTCTCACCAGCACAGCCTCAGAGGCCAGGCCTGCACTTCACTGGGGCCGTGGTGCTGATACACCTGCCCAAACCCTCTCCTGCCTGCAGTGCTCCCACAGCCGGCTGCAGCACGGCCAAGCTCCTCATGCCTGCTTGGCTTGGGGACTCTGTGGTGCTGGGGGGATGCTGAGCCAGGCAGGGTGGGGAGCACGCTTATCCCGGGTCTCAGCGCCTGGGAGGGGATCGAGGAGCCCCACGGCAGCAGGAAAAGGAGCTCGGGCTGTGCCTGAGCGGGCTGTGCCCAGCACCCATCTCGCCTCCCAGTCTGAGGTCCTCCCGCCTCGCTAACCTACATTCTGCCGGGGCTGCGGGCAGTGGCTCGCTGCGGCTGCAGCACACACACACCGTCCCTGCGAGGGGCAGCCGGACGGCCGGGAGCTGCGGGAGATCCCCCCCAGCCCACTCCCTGCTGCAGGCAGATCCCGCTCAGGGCTGGAAGTAAGCCAGCCCAGCCCCGGGGAAGGAGAGGTGGGAAGGAGAGGTGGGGGTTTCCAGCCCGCGGGTCCCCTCTCAGCATCCGCGGGGTGCGGGAACGGGAGGTTCGGGGGGTCGGGTGGGGGGCAGCGGGCACAAAGCGCCCTCGGGCTCACCTTGACTCCTCCGGCTGGGCGTTAACGGAGCGCTAAATCCCGCAAGCGGCTCTCCGCGGCTTAGCCCAGCCCCGAGGCGCGGGGTGGGGACGGGAAGGCTTTGCCGAGGATGCTCTTCCTTCATCCCTGCTCCCCGCCGGCCCCCTCCATCCCCAGCCCCCCCCCCGGCCCCGGGGAGGGTCTCGGCTCTCCCGCAGGCTCACCTGGCTGGGTGCGGGCGCGGCGGCTCCGCTCCCGCAGCGCCCCCGCCTCGCCTCCTCCGCAGACAAAGGGGCGATGCCCGGGGGGCCCGGCCGGGCGGGGGGCGGCTCGGTTCGGCGCGGCTCCGGTGCTCAGCGGCGGGAGCCGGGCTGGGCGCTGCCCCCGCGGGTCCCCGGCCGGGATCTCCTCCCCATCCCTCCGCGGGGCTGGGTGGGCAGGGCGGGCGGGGGGCGCTCCGGCCCCAGCCCCGCAGTGGCTAGCGAAAGCCCCGCAGTGGCCAGCAGAAGCCCCGCAGTGGCCAGCGGCCCCCCGGGCCCGGCTGCTCGGGGGTGCCCCTCTCCGCCAGCCCCGCCGCCGGTGCTGCCGGGCGGGGAGCAGGATGGGCGGCAGGATGGATGGGCTGCCCGGGCGGGCAGCGCTGCCAGGCAGCGAAAAATTCTCTTAAAGGGACCGGCTCTATTTCCTCTCGCTGCCTGCCAGCAGGCCCCGAGCATCCCTGAGCACACGCCTGGGGTTTGCCAGCTCTGTTTCTGCACCCCGCAGCACCCCAGCGCCTGCTCCCGTTCGCAGCTGGGACACACCCCCGCAGCTCCCTCTGCTCCCCCCTCAGCCCAAACCCCCCTGAGTGAGCCCAGCACCACCTAAACCCACTCCTGCCCCACTCAGCCCTGCACTGACCCCCGTACAGACACCCCAACAGGGGCACGGGGTGAAACCAGGGCTGCAACGCAGAGCACGGCCTGGGACAGGCACCCAGGGCTGGTGGGGAACAGCTGCTCACAAAAGGTCGTGGTAGGGAGGTGTCCCCCCAGGGTTTTCCCCCCCAGCACACCCTCCCCTGTGCAGCTCATCCTGCAGGACCTGCCATCCCCCTGCACCTCCACCCCCCCCAGCACCACGCCTGGCTCCATCCTCGCTGTTACTCACACCTCTCACCCACCACAGCACTTAAACACGGAAGACATATGGAAATGAGTGGCACTAGCAGGAGTATTAATTAAAAACCCATCTGTTGAGCCCAGGAGAGCTTTCCCCGCCTCTCGCCAGCCTTGGGCTGGGACAGAGCCTAGGGCAGTGATTTGGCCCCGTGGATCCAGGATCCAGGCGGAGGAGATCGCTGGGCTGGGCCAGGGGAGGGCACGATGAGGTAGCCATGGAGCCAAGCTCCACATGGAGGCCTTAAGTCATCTCCTCATGGAGCAAAAGGGAGACTCACCCAGTTCTGTCTGCATTCAGCACTCTGCCTCCCACCCCTGGGGCACTCCCTGTTAGCAGGTCACAGCCCAGGCCTGCTCTGTGCAGTGCCAAACAGCCTTCCTTCCCTGCAGGTGGGCATAAGGAAGGCCTGGGAACGACCCCCTTGATGTTAAACCGCTCCCTGCTCAGCCAGGAGCTGCTGAGCCTGAGCTGGTGGCCATGCAGCAACCAGCAGCTGCTGCAGCATCCTGCCGGGGAGTCATTCCAAGGTGGAAGGAAGCAGGGATGGAGTCCAGTGCCATTCACATCCATCTGGTGCCCAGTTAGGACTTTCCTGGAGTGGCCTTGACCATAGCTGTGTCCCCATGGTGGCTCACACTCAGGACAGTACCAGTGGCAGAGGGAGCCTGTCCTGGTTCTGTCATCTTTGTTCAGGGCTCCAGGGACAGAGCAGGCAGCAGAACCTCTTTGCATGACAGGAAAACCTGTGTGATTCCCTGTAAATATATTTTTAATAACCCATGGTGGTGCTGCTGGTCCTCCAGCTCCCTCAGCAATGCCATCACACGTGCTCCAGATGACCTTTTCCTCCTCTGGGGGAATAACACTGCTGGCTTTTCCATGGCTGCTTCCTAGGGAGCCAGGGTGGTCCTCGAGGAGCACAGGGCTGTTCCTGGCTGGAGCCAAATGTCTCTCTGTGGCCCCGAGCTGCTGGGAGTAGAAGCCCCTGGGGAAAGGGGCTCTGAGGGCAGGACCACAGACCCCTTGGAAGGAGCATGACCAGCAGCCAGTGGGCAGCTTTACCTCTCAGCTCAGGGCCTGGAATTTCCTGACATGGAGAAATCACAACCTGCAGCACCAAGGGACAGATATTTCTGCTACAGGCACAGGCACATGTGCTACCCCTGAAAATGGGGTCTGAGCCTCCTCTAGGAAGCAGCCAGGAGAATGGATGCCAACACCAGTGTCCCCAAGCCCAGCTGCAGAAAACACATCCAGATCCCAGCACCTGCTGCTCACAGAGCAACCCCTGCCCCTGGAGAGCTCTGGGATGGGGTCAGACAGAAGGCAGCCCTGCTAGAGAGTCCAGAACAGCTCTTCTCCTCTCAGATGATAGCCTTGGGACAGGTGGAGCTGATGGAAGGAGCGTAGCAAAGGAGACACGTG
Source organism: Atrichornis clamosus (assembly GCA_013400975.1). Lineage (NCBI taxonomy): Eukaryota > Metazoa > Chordata > Aves > Passeriformes > Menuridae > Atrichornis > Atrichornis clamosus. The sequence continues at coordinate 28,171 of WBMZ01012690.1, forward strand.
GTGAAGGGAAGCAGAATCCAGGGTGGAAGCCTCCCTCAGCACGGGGCCAGTGGCCACAGCCCCGGATGGGCCTGCTCTACCTGGAGGAACCTGTGAGGAGAGCAAAGGCAGCAGATTTGGAGCTGCTTGCAGCCCCCACCTCCCAGTGCCAACCTTCCCCACGGAGCAGGGAGCCACGGCTGGGCTGTGCCAGCACCGGGACTCACCACAGGGCACGTGGCAGTCGCACTCGCAGATGTCGCAGCGCTGGAACCAGCGCGCCCAGCCCGACAGCTTGGTGACACAGGCTGAGATCTTGATGCAGCCACGGTTGAGGAAGGCTCCCAGGTGGGCCTGGCTGCTGCAGGACGACGAGCACTTCCCGGTGATGTCCCGCTCGCTGATCTCGATCCGGCCCCGCAGGCAGATCCCTGGGAACAGAGCCCGTCACGGGGTGCACACCCCAACGAGGGATGGGGGCCGTGCCTGCAGCCCCGCTGGCTGGGTGTCCCCCGGGCTCAGCGTGACACCCAGGGTACTCACGGATGCAGGAGGGCTTGGGGGTCCAGTGGCCATCGGACTGGCAGGCGCTGGCGGGGTCCCCCAGCAGCAGGAAGCCGGGCCGGCAGCTGTAGCGCACCACGGAGCCCACCCACCAGTCATTGCCGTGCACCACGGAGTTGAAATCCGCCTCGGGCCGCCCGCAGTTCACTGCGGACAGGGAGGCGCCCGTGGCAGCAGGGGCTGGCAGCCTGGGCAGCCTGCTCGGCACGGGCACAGCCCGGCGGGTGCGCCCAGACGAGCTCCAGGCGCCCGGCGGGAGCTGCGGGTGCCCCAGGCTGTGTCCCCGCGTGGCCCGGGCTGCTGGAGGCACTCACACACACGTGTGTGCGTGGCACAAAGCCCTGCAGCATCCCTAGGGATCCCCCGGCCTGCCCCCTCTGGCTTTACCTCTGCAGAAGGACTTGTAGCCCAGCCAGCAGCAGCTGCCATTCCCACACTGGCTCCTCTTCAGCTCCTTGTGCTTCCCCTTGCAGCCCCCCACGCAGATGGGCGCCGTGCCAGACCAGTAGGTGTCCAGGTCTCCTGGTGCCACAGGGGGCAAGGCAGGGTGGAGCTGGACTGGGGGGCGAGGACACCATTCCCCCCAGCTCCCCGGCCCTCAGGGTTGCACAGGAACGTGCCTGGAGCCCACAAAAGCTCGTCCCAGCCCACCCCAACCCTTGCTGTGGTGAGGAGTGCATCCACTCAGACCCCAGCTCCCGCTTCCCCTGTCACAAAAGTCTTGCTCCTTACTGGGGAGGACTGGTCCACACAGGTGCCAGCAGCTGTGGGGCACCCTACAAACCCCTCATCTAAACCCCTCATCCCCCAAGCCCCCCGTTACCTTCTGGGTCCTCGCAGGAGACCAGCGTGGCAAGCACAGCAAGGAAGAGGAGGCCCAGTGCCATAATCTGCCCTCCTCCCCTCGCCCCTCAAACCACAGACCCCTCTCTGCTCTCCCAGGAGAAAGTGAACTTGGTTTCCATACACACACTCAGGACAGGGGGAAGGGAGGAGACATTCCCTTTAATGCCAATCCTCTCCCCAGCAGATAATCTCTGGCAGATTACCCTGCCTGGACCCAGTGTTTAAAGGGACAACTCCCAGGCACCGCAGCCTCCACTCCCAACACCCAAGACCCACCAGCCACGCCGAAATCCAGCACAGTGCAGGCACAGCCGTGGCTTCGGAGCATGCTGGAAAGAGGGCCAGGCTGGAAGTGCTGCGAATGCAAACCTGGCACGGGGCCCTTCCCTCGAAGGTATCCTCAGCCCAGCTCTGCCAAGCACCAGGGAGCAGGGGCCAGGCAGGGACAGGAAGGTTGAGCAAGGCCACGTCGCACCCCAAGGGCAGGGATGCATCCCCCGGCAGTGTGTGCTGGGACAGCCACTGCCTCTTCTCCTGCCTCCCCACGACGTGCTAGGGTAGTGGTTTCCTCCTTTAACCTGGAATTCCAAAAGCTTTTGCTCAGCTTCTTAAGAAAGGAGCAAGGGTTGGAAAAGTTGGTGTCCAGCCAAGACCAGCGAGGTGCCTCCCTGTCTCCCCCTGGGCACATCACCACACGCAGGGTGGGGAGGGCCCAGTGTCACTCCAGGGACCCCAAACCCATGCTGTCCTTGTCCAGTCACTCCACAAAAGACAAGCTGGCTCTGCTCACAAGCCCAGGCTACTCCCTGTGCTGAAAAAAACGCCCGAGCAGGCACAGACAGCCCTGGGGGAGGCAGCAAAAACCAACCCCACAGCAGGAACAGGAGTGCCAGAGCTAAACCCAGCCTCCCAGTGCCACCTCTGGGGAGCAGCACACTCCAGTGCCAGCTGCAGTGCCAGGAAACCCTGGCAGCTCTTCAGTGCCCACCTCCCACACCGCAGGCTCCAGGTATCCCAGTGTCATCCTCCCAGCACACCGGGCTGGCAGGGATGGGGCTGAACAGAAACAGAGACCAGAAACTGCTGGGCCTGGCAGCCTGATGTTTATTTGTCCTGCCAAAGCACACTCTGCCCAGCCAGAAGCCCAAACCCCAATGTGGGGAGGAAGCCCAGGGGATGACAAAAGCAGCCCAAAGATCCCAAAGTCCCAGTGCTGCAGTGGCCTGCAAGGAACAGCACCTCCAGCCCTGTCCTCCCAGACCAGTGCTGGCTAATGGGAGCAGTGGGGCAAACACCACCACCAGCACCAGGAGAGGGAAGTGCAGGGAAGTGCTCATGAAGGTGTGACATCCCCCGGAGAAAGTATGGATAGGGGTTTCCCCAGGGAAGAGGCTCCAGCACCAGTGTCTGCAGGCTCAGCAAGAGCACAACTGGTGACCACTTCACCCTCCCAGGCCTAGGCCAAACCTCCTGGAAGAGTGGGAGAGGCTTGATAGTCCCTAATCCCCGAAGCGGAGGCAGACAGCTCTTTCCAGCTCAGATCACTTGATTCACAGCTGGGAGGCCTGTCCCTCGCCTGTCCCCACGCTGCCCAGAGCCAGCAGCCAGCGAGGCTGGGCTGGAGACCAGCCCAGCCCTCTCCCCCACGCACTCCCAAGGCTCCCCCACCAGCACGTCCCACGGAGGCCCAAGTTCTCCTCATGCAGAGAGGCAGGGGGGCAGCTCACACGATCTGGATGCCCAGCTCCTCTGCCGTTTTCTGCAGCCTGTCCATGACATTCTCCTCCAGCTCCACAGCCAGGGGTGCCGTGCCCTGCTCCTCTGAGGACGTGCTGGCCATGACATAATAGACAGTCTCGCTCTCCCCGTGCTCGTTGGTCCTGTTGACCACACGGATGATGGGGTTGCTCGTGGTGCCAGGTCCTTGCTCCGAGGATGATGCTGCTCCTGGGAAGGGGCTGGGCCGTGCTGGCTCGGGGCTCCCAGCAGGGCACAGGGCTGGGGCCACCTGCAGCTCAGACATCCTGTTCTCTGCCAGGGGAGCGTCTGCTGGAGGCTCCAAAAGGATGCCCTGCAGGTTGCCCTCGCCCTCAGACAGCACCACACAGTCGGCTGGGCCATCCAGAGCCTCCCCACGCTTCTCCCTGTCCTTGAGCAGCTGCTCCGTCAGCTCCACGCTCTCGTAGCGCACCAGCTGCAGCCTCATGTAGCCGTCCTCGTGCTCCCTGTACCTGGGCACACACAGGAGGGGTCAGCCAGGCACACTCCCCTTCCCAGGGCACAACATTCCGGCTTTCAATGCCCTGTGCTGCACAGATCTACTGTGCAAATGACATAAACCCCCCTCAGCCCCCACCCCTAAAAGCACACCCAGATGGCAGCTTCTGAGCTTTGTGCCAGGCCTCAATCACCTCCTCAGCCCATCTCCTTCCACCACTCTGTTTCACTGGGAGATTTGAAATCAATCCTCTTCCCCTCCCAGCTTTTAGGCTCTGGAAAGGCTTTGGAGTTTCCCAGAGAAGGTGCAGCCAAGGCATCTGTCACAAGATTGATCTCTCTAGAGAGGGACACCTGGACCTGCCCCTGCCAAGCTCACACGTGTCCCGTCAGAGGCACCACTGCCCTGGATCCCTGACCCACTGCTGGAGCTGCCACCCAGCACTGCTCTGTGCCAGATCCCACCAGATGTGCACAGCCCAGTGCCTCCCAGCCCCTGGGAAATGGATCTTGAGCACACCAGAGCCCGGGCACTGCCAGGTCTCTGCTCCAGCATGACACAGGATGCAGCTCAGCTGTGTCCTGCACCAGAGCAGGCAGTGAGGAGCTAAGGGTGGGCAGTACCTGAAGCGAGGATGTCCCGAGGGCCATTTGAACTGGTGCTTCTTCCTGAGGTGGACAGTGAGGTTGTTCCCACGTGTGAAGCACTTGTCACAGACGTGGCACTTGTACCGGGGCTCTGAGTCACCCTGGGGGGCAGAGGGAGCCACGTCAGCACCCCACACGCCCACACACGGGCACGGCAGGAGGAGCCGGGTTCTCTGAGGAGACTGACACGGGGTACCATGAGGAATGCCAGCTCTGCTCCCTTCCCACCTCGTGGACTTTCCTGTAGTGCAGTTTGATGGAGCAGAGGGAGCGTGCAGAGAAGCTGCACGACTCGAACTCGCAGCGATACGCCGGCTCCTTGCTGTGCGTGTCCAGGTGCTTCCTCAGGTCAATGAGATTCTTGCAGCTGAAAGCAGAAGATGAGGGAGCAAAGCTGAACACACACACACACACACACACACGTGACTCTGGGCCACCAGCGTGGGGAGAGGGACAGCCCTGGCCCTCACCTGTAGTCACAGTAGTCACACTTGAAGGGACGCTCCTCGCTGTGCCGGAAGCGGATGTGATTGCGCAGGGAGGAGGGCAGCGGGCAGGTCATGTCACACAGGGGGCACTTGTAGTGGTTCACTGGGCCAGAAAAGGGGGCAAACGTGACCCCAAAGCAGGGCAGAGCACACACTCCACACAGGCTCAGCTGGGAGAAGGGGCCTTCACTCACCGTGGTTCCTCATGTGGTCCCGGAGCAGCCTCTCTGTGGCAAACCTCTTGGAGCAGTGGGAACACTGAAACCTCTGCTCTGCAGCAGTGGGGACAGGGAGGGAGGGCAGGGGTGGTGAGAACAGAGATCAGAGCAGAGAGAACAGCACAAGGAGCAGCGAGTGAGGAGAGGTGGCTCCAGTGGGGCTGGAAACCCTGGTGTGTGACTGCAAGATCATGGCTTGGGCTTAATGATCTTTTCCAATCTAAGAGATTCTGGGATTGTGACTCAGAGATCAGTCAGCAGAGTGGCCAGGCTGCTCCAACCACACCCCCTTTGCTTACAGAGAACCAGCACCGCCAGCAACCCAAACACCCCAGCCCCAGGACCCCCCCCAGCCCTCCCGGCCCCCGGGGCTCACGGTCCAGGGCGGTCTGGCGGCGGATGTGGTCAAAGAACTTGGTGTTGTTGGCAAACATCCCCCCACAGGTGGGACAGGCCACCACCTTCTCCTGCGTGTGGCTGCGCAGGTGCTCCCGCAGTTTGCAGCGGCCCTTGAAGGTGCAGTCGCAGTCTGGAGAGAGACAGCACAGCTGAGAGCCCTCCCACGACACACAGCCTCGCTGAGCATCGGCCTTCTTCCTTCTGTCTCGCCGAGGGAAGCTCCAAGAAACCCACGGAGCAGGGTGAGATCACAACTAGCCTGGCTCCCCCTCCCCAGCAGAGAAGGCATTTGCAAACAGAAATTATTGAAAAAAAATCACTGCAGCCTTTTCTCCAAGGTCCTAATCACATATGAATGGAAACTTCTGTACTAAGCACTCAACTGGATTCCCTGAAGGAAATCCTGCAGGAACGTTTCACTGTCAGAACCGTGCACACACCTATTTTTAAGGTCAGCGGCTCTCTGAAACCTGTTCCACTGTATCACGTTTGCAATCCATCCCAAAGCTCTCTGGAAAAACCCTGCATTCCCACACAAACCTTTCCAGCCACAGAGCACCACGTGGTTCTCCTTCCCTGCTGCCTTGTACTCGGAGCAGAAGCTGTGATCCTCCACATGCCGATAGAACCACTCGGGATTGTCAAATGATCTCTGATGGCAGCAAGGACAAAAGAACAGGGTGAAGAGCCCAGCATGGGCTCAGATGCTTCCACACAGCTCCAAACAGAGCAAGCAGACAGCTGTGCAGGTGAGCTGTAGCACAGCAGCACCTCCCCTTTTCCTTGGCTGCCACATCACCACTACCCCGTTCTCACCTCACAGTACTCCCACAGGCACAGGAAGTTCTCCTGGATCTCAGGGATGATATTCCGGCTCTGGAAGTCCAGCTGGCAGTGGCTGACGTCTGCCTGGCTCTGCAGGGCCCTCAGCCCCCACTGCTTGAGCTTGGTGTGGTAGCAGTGGAAGTAGACATGGCGCACGAGGTCGGCCGAGCTCTCCGGGGAGCAGAAGCCACAGTCCTGCCACAGGCACGTGTACTCCTCTGCAACACAACACAAACAGTTCCTCTGCAGCACAAACAATTCCCCTGCACACAAAACCAGAGCTCCAACGATCTCTCCAAGTCAATTTATTCTCCGACAAAATTTACTCTCCAAAAAATTTACTCGCCAAGTAACGCTCAGGTTCCCGCAGGCGGAGAAACACCACAGGTGCTTTCCCGAGATCTCAGACCTGCAGCACTGCTGTCCTCAGGGAAAGAATAAACAAACCAAGAAGCTTTCTCTTGTCAGAGAACCACAAAATCACTGAGGTTGGAAACAACCTCTTGGATCACTAAGTCCAACCTGTGCCCAGTCTCTACCTTGTCACCAGACCAGGGCACTGAGTGCCACGTCCAGTCCTTTCTTGAACACCTCCAGGGATGGGGACTCCAGTCCTTTCCAAGACCTGACCACTCCTTCCATGAAGAAATTTCCCCTGATATCCAACCTGAACCTCCTCGAGTGCAGCTTCAGGCCGTTTACTCTCATCCTGTCCCTGTTCCCTGGGAGCAGAGCCCGACCCCTCCGGCTGCCCCCTCCTGTCAGGGACTTGTGGAGAGCCAGAAGATCCCCCCAGAGCCTCCTCTTCCCCAGCGCCTTACCCAGAGGGTCCATCTCGTCCCGGTACTCCCCAGGCAGGTGCTGCTGCAGGTGCTGCGCCACGTGCTCGCAGAACTGCTCCATCTCCGAGGCCACGAAGGAGCACTGCTGCCACTCGCACTGCAGCACCACGGCCCCCTTACCGCCGGCCCTGGCGGGCGGCATGGCCGGGGCCCCGCAGAGCCGCCGAGGGCTCCCGTCGCTGCTCGGAACCGGCCCCGAGCCCGGCGGGACCCGCGGGGTTCGGGTTAAGCGGGGACGCGACCCCCACCCGGCCGCCCCTCCGCCCGCCTCTGC